>CM071866.1:2182983-2202437 GCA_036759665.1 Gynandropsis gynandra | reverse complement strand
CCCTTTTTCAGAGAAAATTTCCCTCTCCCTCAACGTCCTAAGCCTACTCTTATATGATTCCTTGTAGAATTTTTAAGAATAAGCCTGTGAGTGAGAAATTGGGGTACCTCTGCGTGCAGCTGGAGGTGACTGCGGTGTTTCAGAGACCGGAATGTTCCTTTCTGATTCCGGCGATTTTGTAGGGTTTGTTGACTCTGGACTGGAAGAGGAAATATGAACAGGACTAGACTGGACTGGGACAGTAGTAGGGCTTGGAGACCGTTCTGATGCAGTTTCAGCCCTGGGTTCACCCATTAGAATTGGTGGATTTGTCTGCATAACAGGATCAAGCGGCACTCGAATGTCACTGTCAGAATCTGTACGAAGGTGAACTAATGGAGAGGCGCCCGGTCGCATATTCTGTCGTTTGTTTTTGGCAAAGAACTTCGTCGCCCTGACTTTGTATCGGCAACCATTTACTCGCGGGGGATTGCGAGTAAACACCAGATCCTTCATTTTCATCTCATTACCGTCCAGGATGAGGGAATCATCCGGAGATAAACCAAAATGTGAGCTTCTAGTCTGCATTTTTGAATAAAGGAAATCTGCAACAGGAAGAGAGATATACTTTTTTTCTCAAGAGAAGCAGGTTAGGGTTTTTGAGATGTAACCAAAAGAGACAGATGAAACGGTTTTAGCGTGTAAGATGCAATTACAGAGAAAAGTAAGGGTTATTTTTGAAAATTTCAAATTTAATGCTCACTCACATCAGCCCACAAACATCTCATCTCATTAAAACAACCGCCGGTTAGAAAAGAACACTCAAGTGTGTATTTTTTTCTTGTTAGATCGTAAAAAAACTTGACATAAACATGATGGATGATCTCTGAAACAGAAACAAAACATGAAGAGTTAGCTAAGAACTGTGAACGGCTGAATATTTAAGTACACTTAAAGAATGATGTTCTCCATTTAAGACAATCTGTTACTCTTCATAATTATTTTTTTTATTATTATTCAGCACTCCATCACAGCTTCTAGGACGTTGTTTAGATATTCTTTTGTTCATATAACAAGCTCCTTGACTACCTTTATTTAGGTATACTCTTATGTATACATAGAGGAGTATTTAAGTGCAATTTGTGGCTTTGTGTCATAGGGCGTTATAGCTGAAACTGAATATCTTCCCAACTTAGACCCGAGCATATACTCATGACAAACACAATTTAATTTTTGTGCGAAAATACATGTAAGATTTGTCAGAGGAGTAAGTGTGGTTTTAAGTGCACTCAAAAACTGAACTATTCAGAGAGAACGAGATAGTGCTCAAACATGGAACAAAAATCTTTTAAGTGTACTTTAAACATGCAGACATGACAGTAATTTTCTCCTTCTTCATGAAATCATTATCTGCTCCAAAAACACAAATTCATCAATGTACTATGCAAGATATGATCAAAGCTCACATACACCAAGATACCGTAGTCCATAAGCATTTGATTCATCCATAACAGTTGAGTACAGCAACTTCCCAGAGCAATGTATTCAGCTTCAGCAGTAGAAAGTGACGTCGAGTTTTGCTTTTTGCTGTGCCATGAAACCAAGTTGTTTCCTAGAAAGAAACAGCCCCCAGAAGTACTTTTCCGATCATCCGCGTTTCCTTCCAATCTGCATCGCTAAAACCTGCAAGTTCGCAATTAGTATCTTTGGAATACAATAACCCATACTCTGCAGTACCTTTAACGTATTTGATAATCCATTTAACAGCAAGCAAGTGGGATTTTTTTGGTTTAGCTTGGTAACTGGCGCAGATCCCTACGCTTAAACATAAATCAGGTCTACTTGCAGTAAGATACAATAGACTACCAATCATACTTCGGTATAGATTAACCTCAACATCTTCCCGGTCTGTGTCCCTTGTCAGTTTTGTTGTTGTCGACATTGGTGTACTGGCTGACTTACTTTGATCCAGTTCGAATCTCTTTACCAGATTCCTGGCGTATTTGCTTTGAGAGATAAACAACCCATCATCAAGTTGTTTTACTTGAAGTCCAAGGAAATAGCTCAATTCTCCAAACATGCTCATTTCGAACTCCCGCTTCTCCTCTTCTCCGATGCTTCCCGAGCTTTTCCAGATGTTCTCCAGTGTTTTCTTCTCCTGTTTGTCGCCCCCTTTTGCCCTAGATCCATTATCTCCCTTTTATTTGCTCGTTTGAAACTAGATCTAAGTTTGTTACGGATTACGCGGCCCGCTCGGGCAGTAGTGTTACCCGGTCGGGTAAAGGCTTGCCCGACCGTGTTGAGCATTACCCCCGATCGGGTAGTGGTCACCCGATCGTGTGGTCGAGGAGCCCGAGTCGCGTAAACTTGCGGGGCAGATTGACGAGTAATCGCCCGGGCGGGTATTCAATTGTTGCCCGATCGGGTAGATGTTACCCGATCTCCTTGTTCATTTGCCCGGTCGTGTGGTTTTGCATGGATGAACCCCGTAGGCTTTACCCGAGCGGGTGGAGAGTGGTGCCCGATCGGGCGCCCTTGCTGTCTTGATCTTCTTCTTTTCCGCTCGTTGCTCGGGTGTTCCTTTGGGTTCTGGAGCTCGGTCTTGGTTCTGAGTAGATTTTCCTTCAGATCTTGTGGTTTTGTTCAGAAATCCTTCGTATTTAGCTCATTTAGGCCTTGTCGCCTAAAAACCTGAAAACCAATAAAACCGGTGTGTGAAGCTCAAAATAATATCGGATAAGTAAGTAGACGATGTAAGAAATATGCTAAAATGATATAAAAACCTATCCTAAATATGATACACTTTCAGTGTTATCAATACCCATTTTATCCCTATTACATTTTGATGCAATGGTCTGGGAACTAGGGTCCAGACATCATTTCTAACGAATTGCTCTAATTCCTCATGCATCGCTTTAATCCAGGACTCATCATCTAACGCATCACGAACATTTTTGGGTTCTATCTGTGACGTAAAGCATGCAAACTTAACCATGTCGTGATAATTAATTCGTGGTTTGTTTCGTGTGCGTATTCCATCCTCAAGATTACCAATGACTATAGATATAGAATGATTTCTGTGTACCGTAATTTGCTCAACATTTGTTGGATGACTCTCCTGTTCTGAAATATCTCCGTCTGTCTCTATCATGTTCATGTGATGTTCTGTAGGTGCACTTAAATGATCCTGTGGTGAGTCTGACTGTTCCTGTACATTTCCTGTCGAGAAAGGGAAAATAACACATTTAGTAGAATGATCTTCATCACACACAACATTTACTGATTCAACTCTTGTTCTTGTTCTTAAATTAAAAATTCGAAAGGCAGTGGTGTTATTTCCATAACCAAGGAAAATTCCTTCGTCACTCTTGGCGTCTCCAAGACATCATTCTCTATCATTCAGTACGTAGCAAGTGCACCCAAATATGTGAAAATAACTTAAATTGGGACTCTTACCTTTCCATATCTCGTATGGAGTTTTTGACATACCTGGCCGAAGATATACACGATTTATGATATAACATGCTGTATTTACCGCTTCAGCCCAGAATCGAATGGAGATAGATTTTCCATAAAGCATTGCTCGTGCCATTTCTTGTAATGTTCTGTTCTTCCTTTCGACAACTCCATTTTGCTGTGGCGTTTTTGGTGCTGAAAACTCGTGTATGATGCCATGTTTTTGACAGAATTTGTTGAAAATGTCATTCTCGAATTCTTTTCCATGATCGCTCCTGATACGCTCAATGCAGCCTTTGGTATTTTTCAATTGCAGAAATAAGTAATGAAATAGCTCAAATGTTTCTGATTTTTCTCGCAAAAACTTCAACTAAATATATCTAGAAAAATCATCTACAATGACAAAGATATATCTTTTTCCTCCGAAACTCTCTGTTCTCATCGGACCCATCAAGTCCATGTGTAACAACTCCAGAATTTTTTCGGTCTTTACTTCAGGCATTCTTTTGTGGTGACTTTAATTTTGTTTACCTAGCTGACATGGTTTGCAGATTTCAGATTTATCTATCTTAAGCTTAGGTATACCTCTTACAGCAACAGAGTCTGACAGTTTCACCAAGGATCTGTAGTTCACATGTCTTAGACGCTGATGCCACAATGATAGTGCATCATCTGTTGATTTAAAACACGCCTTATCTTCAGTCCATACATAACAGTTGTTTGAAGATCGCGATCCTGTAAGCACACACTTGTTGTCAGAATTCATAACTAAACATTCCTTGTTAGTGAACTTAACCTGGTGATTGCTATCACATAGCTGACTGATGCTGATCAAGTTAGCTGTTAAGCCCGCAACAAATTGAACATTTGTTAGAGTTGGCTGTCCTGGTGATACAAGATCTCCTTTGCCGAGAATTCTACCTTTATTATCATCTCCAAACACTACACTCCCTTCATTCTTTATTTCAACAAAATTTGACAGTAAATCTTTGTTACCTGTCATGTGCCGTGAGCATCCACTGTCAAAGTACCAGGTATTTGTGTTTTCTTTGTGAGCAGAGATATATGCAACGTAACAATTCAGGTCACTCTTCCTAACCCAAATTTGTTTGATCTTTGAGGACTTACGTGCATCATACCTGTTCTTCTTGTAACATGTACGTTGTTTGTGACCTTTAATTCCACAGAAGTAACAAGTGACTGATCTTCTTCTTCTGTAATTTCCATATTGATGTTTCCAACCATGCTTACCAGAGTTTAACGTTGACATGTTCCTTCTCTGATTGTAATGATGAAAAACTCTATGATGTTGTTCTTTATACTTGGTACCATGATGATTCCAATTCTTTTTCCTGTCAAGGTTCTGCTGATTCTGACTATGTTTTGATG
This sequence comes from Gynandropsis gynandra, assembly GCA_036759665.1. Classification (NCBI taxonomy): domain Eukaryota; kingdom Viridiplantae; phylum Streptophyta; class Magnoliopsida; order Brassicales; family Cleomaceae; genus Gynandropsis; species Gynandropsis gynandra. Next base: position 2,197,613 of record CM071866.1, on the reverse strand, counting down.
AGTTGTAGGTTGCTTATTTTTCTTGTAAATTTCCTCCAGATACAAATTTATTTTCTATTCTGCCCGTATTCTCAACATAACCTATCCCGTGATTGTCACCTTTCATTTTTCCGATCGACAGCAGGTGGTCCAATTTGTTAGTTCCATTAGACAACATCTTCAGTTGTTTATTGGTTTCCTCTAGTTGTCTTTTAACAAAGTGCACTTCCTCATCCTTAGCAAGCACTTCATTTTTCATGTCTTGGACTTGAGTTTCCAAAGTCTTAATTTCCTTCAACAGTTGGACATTCAGCTTTCCCATCTTGATCCAATCATTATAAATCATTTCAACATCAACCTCATCATCCTCTTCCAGTTCATCTTTTTCGCTTTCCTTGTCGTCCTCATCAATAATTCCTATGAAAGCCACGAAACTGGACTGTTCTTCTTCTGATTCTTCTCCAGATTCAGAACTGGAGTCACTCAGCATAATCAGTGATTTACCTCTCACTGTATTATTTTCAGTGCATTCGTTCTTTGTGTGACCGAACCCCTTGCACTTGAAACATTGTGTTTCTCTGAGGTTTTTCAGCATATTCTCCCTTTTTGTGATGCTAGGACAGTCTGATTTAAAGTGCCCATAGCCTTTGCACTCATAACATTGAGAGTTAGACTTGTTCTCTTTTCTGAATCATGTATCTTCAGTAGAGGATTTTCTTGTTCCTGACTTCCTTTTCATGAATTTTCCAAATTTTCTGGTTAGTAATACAATATTCTCTTCAAGATTATCTAACCTGATGTTTTCTGAAACAGCTTGTAACACGACTCCCTTGCTTCCTTCTTTGGCTATGTCTCCTTGTTCCAATTGCAATTCTAGTTCATACGCTGCTAGAATTCCAACTATTTCCTTGAAACTGGTTGTGTCCGTGTTCAAAGACATATTCATGGCCACTTTCTGAGCATGAAACTTCTTCGGGAGGCATCTTAACAACTTCTTAACGAGTTTTTTGTCATCCAGATTTTGCCCAAGTACACTTACTTCGTTGGCAATCGCATTCATCCGTCCACTGAATTCCTTCACACTTTCATATTCTCCCATCTCCAATTTTTCAAACTGGTGTTCTAAGATATCTAACCTTGTTCTTTTTACACTTGTTGTTCCTTCGTGGATGGTTTCCAGTGTGTCCCATGCCTCCTTTGCTGATTCGCACCCTTGAATTTGTTTAAATTCATTTATATCTACTGAAGAGAAAATAGCTGTCAGGGCTTTAGCGTTGAACGTAGAGCTTCTCTTCTCACTGGGTGTCCACTGTTCTGATGGTTTTTCCTTTTCTTTTCCATTTTCGTCGATAACAGTGGGTGGCATCCAACCATTTTTGACTGCACTCCAGGCGTCTTCGTCAATTCCTCGAATGCTTGCACACATTTTTACTTTCCAGTACCCATAATGAGACGAATCTAATATGAATAGTTTACCAAATGAGTACATGTCTCTCGGTCCTTCCATTTTAGTCTTCTTCTAGGATCTCCAACCAGATTTTAGATTTTACTCTAAACAATGGTCACCAGCTCTGATACCAATTGAAATCTTGTAGAAGATGACTAATAAGCAAATAATCAATCGGACTAGAAAATATCAAACAGTATATGTTTATTTACTTGTCAATCTTTAAGTACACTTGTTGTTTTCTACAATGTACTAAAGATTTCCACCCATTTAACTCCCCCTGAGTTAAACGTGTAAATACAACTCACAACTGTTTCCTTTTCAACCCAGTATCTATTTAAGTGCACCTAAATCACAGACTCGTTGATCTTCATTCTTGATTTCAGATCAATTTATCTGCCTTTCTCACAGCTCAGCAACCACCTCCGGGTCTTCAGCTGCGCCGTTATGCTGAAAATCTTCAGCTTTGAATCCGGTCGATTCAATTCGTTCCTTATTCTTCTCCTTGATCTTCTAGTTGACTCGTTCCAGCCTTCTTCAATTTAAATTCAAACTCCCTCAATGTTCTCAATCACCTGAAACAATATACATAAAACTCGATCCAATTTTTACTGCATTAACAAATCGGACGGCTGAAAATCCAGCCGAAGGAAAATGAGGGGAAAAGCGCGCGGGCGGAAGGGTAATAAGATCGGGTCGAGTGGAAACCCATTCGCAACCCGTTCAATGACAACCATACACGACTCTAGACAGCTCCTCACTGGCCACATCATCTGAGGCCGCTGTTCACAGAGGTTAGCCTTTTACTACGTGTATAGATTATTAATGGTGATAAGATCGAAGAGCCAAATTATCAATCCGACAAGATAAACTTAAAGGTCGAACTTGTCTTACACATATGCCGTAGAAAGAGGAACATAACGATCACCACAAGAAACTTAATTAGGTGTATCTTTTGGTAGACTTGAATGAATATTTTAATTAAGCTTTCAATGAAGATTATAATTAATCCACTAATCACGCAAACGACTTGAGATATTTGTAGTTGGTCAATCAATTATAATTTGCCATCTCGACATCGATATGTATGTTTCTTTTATCCACAAATTAAGATATAGAAAAATTACACTTTACTAATGGTTGGTAAAAAAATGTTTATTAGTACAGAAATAAATATTTTAAATATTTATTTTTGAAATTTTGAAATTATTATGCAAGTTACTTGAATCATATATATACTCGACCGTTTAGTGTTGGAAATATTTGTATCGATACTTAATTGTGATACCAATTGTATATCTAAATGAATATATACTATACAAGATATATGACAGGCTCTTAAGTTAATGCAGGATATATTATTTTCCATTTCTAAAAAGTGCATATAACATATAGGCATAGGTATAAATATATAAATTTATTCATAATAAACTTGTAAAGTTTTAAAACAAACTTTCAATACTGAAAGATATTTAAAATATTATTACGATTTCTTTTTAACCATGTCTTTAAATTCGATATATACATATAATCATGATCTGAATTGTATATAAAATGCACGAGGTCAATTATTTACATGATTATAACGATACAATCACGAAACTTTCATTAGTTAATTTAATGATAATGAACATCTAAAATTATAGATTATAAAAATTCAAATTGTGTATATGGAAAAGTTACAAATCTTATCGTATATTTGTGATTATAAAAAGTTAAAAAATAATTAATAATTTAGATAATATTTAAATGATGGCTATTATTAGGCTAAACCATTTCCTAGAAATTCTGTTTTTCTGGTACCAAAAATTAGATTTTGGAAAACCAAAGGATTGACAATAACATTTTTCCACCGGCCGAACTAATATTTTCTTACGGCTACAATCATCAAAACCATAAAATAATATGAAAATATCTCAATATTGTTAATAATTTATTACGAAGACTAAAGGAAATTGTATTGAAAATTCACACAGAAAAATGTGTTCGATATTTAATTATTACAAATTTGGCTGATTCGGCGTACACGTGGCAATGACCCAATTGATGTAGGTCCATTGTTTGGCGGCTGTTATGGAATTTATCCTACAAGTGTTACCTCATCAAACATACCTTGATAACTTGTGGCACATATTATTGCACGTTTATTATTATCTTTTTATAATTTTTTGAGAGTATTAATTTTGATATCTATGATTGATTCATTGATATGATACGTATACTCTCTAGTAAATTATTTTATTACTAACGCAATAATTCAAAGAAAATGACTGCAATTACTACAATATACACTTTTATGTGATGAAGGAACCGATAAGGATTAAAAACATATTATAGTTCCTTTCAATTATTATTTTTTAAATTCTTACTGAAAACTTTTAGCACTTAAATCAAATCTAATTACTATTTTATTAGTAAACTTAGAGTGAATCATTTAGTTGATGCAACAAAATATATTTCACTCTTACTAACACGTGGAAGCAAAGTATAGTGCCTCCTGTTTTCTTATATAGAGGATACATGTACCTAATGTGTATAATATAAAGTTATAAATAATACTAAATTAACACGGTCCAATAACTAATACAAATTAGCCATGATATTATATATAATATTTTTTGTGACAAAAATTCGATAGTAGTTTCTTGGTGATTATAAGAAGTATTCATATTAATTAACTAATAAATATTATATATATGTGCATTAAAATTCAAAGATTTTCATGTAGACAAGATCAACATCAATTATTAAATAAGCATTTGCCGGGCACCAACCTGGATATTGTAGAGATGATTGGGCTTAGTTTCCACGTAATTCATTCAAGCAAATCACAACAAGACGACAGATCTTGGCAGGACTCTATTTGTAATATAATACGAAACCTAAGGGTAAAAACGGACATTCACAATTTCAATGATTCGGCTACATTACCCCCTATATAAAGGCTTCACATTTCTAAGAATCAAAACTTAACAAACCCTCATGAATGATTGACCTCTCCCGAAGTCTCTTGTCTCCCCAAGTAAAATGACTGAAATGCCCTCGTACCTCATCGAAAACCCTAGCTTTGAGCCCCACAAGTACCAAAAGCAGTACCCTAAAAGAGGAATCTCACTCTTCTCAATTGTCTTCTCGATCTTTACATACATTTTGATCTTTTACGTCTTCAATGTCTCTCCTTCTTCTGTCTTTAACGACACCAAGATCTTGTTCTTCATCTCCAACACTCTCATTCTAATCATTGCTGCTGACTATGGAGCTTTCACGGATAACGAAAAACACGATCTTTTCGACGGATATACGAAGGCGAAACGCTCTTCTATGTTCATTCAGGTGCACCAAGAAAACCCTAGAAGCAAAAACGAAGACTACGTTGTGATTTCAGCCGAAGATATCAAGTACCGTGCAGATGAAGAAACCACCAAAGATATCGAATGCGTCGAAGTTCCTGAGAAAATAATTAGAGTTGTGAGCGAAAACGTAACCATTGAGAAACCCCATAAATCTATTGATCTGGACGAAAAGGCTTGCCACGCAAGAAAACGAGGGAACCCTAACCCTAAACCGTACGGCAGAAGCAAGTCGGACAAGGAAAGGGCAAAACAAAAGAAGAAAGATGAAAGAGAGAAAAGATACGATCGAAGCGAATCCGATAACTCGAAATGGATGTTAGTTCATGAGAAATCGACGGCCGAGGAGAAAACAATGATGGATCAAAAGTGGGAGAATGTTCTAGAAGAATCTGAGGAGTTCTCGAAGATGTCGAACGAGGAATTGAACAGAAGAGTCGAAGAGTTCATTCAACGCTTCAATAAAGAGATGAAAATACAAGCTCTTAGAAGCCGGCAAATTTTGACTTAAAATTACAAGATTTAGTGTTTGTAATAACAAGGACAAAATTTTGGTCAAAATTATATATATATATATATATGTTAAATTTCTCTTGTTATATATATGCATGTCGTCTTATGAATATTTTTTAGTGATCAGATGTTCATTCTTATCGGTGTAATTTAGCATAGTATAGAGTTTTTATTTCCTTTTTTATCGTATAAAATAATATAAAGAAAATGCGAAGTATAAATATAAATTAATCACACCATAAACAAAACGGTATAAAGTAATTTAATTTTTAAAAATAAAATAAAGAAGTTCATTCAAATTTTTCATTTCAAAAATATTTATAACAATAAATAGAAATTTAATTGAATGATACTTGTAAATTCAATTTTGTATAGAGAAGTCGCTAGATCAATTAGAGTCTTATAACGGGCCTGTTAATGGGCCGTCGAATGCAGTTTTATACAAAATGTTCAATATTTTGGGTCGTATAATAATTGGCTATAACTGATCGAAGTAGGCCACATTTCATTTTATTTCACTATAATATCTAAAAATTGAAATATAATTTTAATTGTTAGAATTTTTTATAGTTATAAAACGTAAAAATGTACAAAACACCGTTTTAGATGACAAATAAATGTCTTTTGAGGAGTTAAATGATGAACTAAAGAATTACAAGCTACCTATTCCATATTACTTCAGTTTTTTATACATAATAAATGGAAAATTCAAGTTTAGATGGATATAAAAAATTAATTTTAAAATGAATTATCAAAACAAATGATATTACAAAAGAAGGAAAAGTTAGCTTATGTGTTTTCTGTTCCATTTAAGTGTTGGACTCTAAACACTTTGAAGTTATGAAAAAAATCAAAAACAAAGATTAATGTTCTTTGTACATTTAAAAACCATATCTATTCTTTCGTGGCCTTGGTTGAGAACATCTTTGTCCTCATCGATTTTGTCATCTTCGAAGATGATTCCTCTTCTCTCAAAGATCCTCACTCATTCATCATGGGTGTTGCCATCCCTCTCTCTTTCTCCACCTTGTTCAGGCTTGTCTTCCGCCCGATTTTCATGCCATTGCAGACAAGATGACACACCCCACTCGCCAATGTGATTCAATTTTGTGATAATATGTCAAATATGAGATGGAAACTATCAAATCTCAAAAAGATTGTCCAATACCATATAGAGTAGCCCATAGTTCGTGTCTTAACAGATATGGAACAACTCAACATAATACTCCCTTTCACGTCTAGACTCAATCTTGAAGCGTGGACATTATAATTGGGGGTCCAACATAGAAATATTTAAAACGGTATGAATTAGGTTATGATACCATGTCAATATAAGATTTGGTCTAACTAATTCAAAAAGATATCTCAAGAGATTAAGGTTGTCCCATACCATATATATGTTGAGAATTAAACTCAAAACTGTCAGAATTTTTAGATGGTTTTCATCAGAGATTTGGAAGGTTAAATGGAAACCAAATTCGACGTATGAACTATGAATCTGGATGCCCCGAGAGTCTACTATCTAGTGGTTCAAGTTTCATGACGTTTGCAAATTTTTTGAATAAATTATTGTTGTTTTAGTAACGAAGGGTCAGATTTGACTGTATGGAATTTCGGTCTCATTTACGTCCTCTTTTAATTTTGTTGACTATAGAACATTCTAGTCTATTGAGAAATACTATAAATAGGTATGTTGTATGTTTGGAATGCAAGCAACGAAAGTAAGAAAGAAACAAACTAAAGAAAGAAATATTTCTCTTCTCTTCTCAAAAGTATTCAAATTCCAATTTCCTCTTCCATCAAATTGGTATCAGAGCCAAGACGAATTTGGGAAGCTCGTCTTTGGGCCAAATATCGCTGCCACGACTCACCAAGACGAGCTATGACAATTGGAATATTCAAATGCGTGCCTTACTCGGCTCACAAGATGCATGGGAAGTAGTTGACAGTGGCTACGATGAGTTAGACGTTGTCGGTGCTACAACGAACCAGTTGAAAGCATTGAAAGAAATGCGAATGAAGGATAAAAACGCTCTCTTTCTCTTATTCCAAGCTGTAGACGATTCGGGATTTGAGAAGATTGATGGTGCATCAAACTCGAAGGAAGCATGGGACACATTGAAAAAGGTGTTCAAGGGTGAAGAATGAGTTAAGCAAGTGCGTCTTCAAACTCTACGAGGCGAGTTGGAGGCTATGAAGATGAAGGAGTCAGAAGATGTATCTAGCTATATTACTCGTGTGCAAACAGTGGTGAAGCAACTCAAACGCAATGGAGAAACTCTCACCGATGCAAGAGTTGTGGAGAATATTCTTAGATCATTGACAAATGATTTTGAGAATGTTGTATGTGCTATCGAGGAGTCGAAGAATTTGGAAGAGATGGACGTCGATGATCTCGCAGGTTCTCTTGAAGTGCATGAACAACGAAAAAACAAAAATAAGCAAGAGATATTCGAGGAGGCCTTACAAAAAAAAGTAATCCAGGAGGACAAAGCAATGTTTGCGCAACATAACCGAGGAAGAGGAAGTAGTCATGAAGGTCGCAGTTTTTGTCGCGGTGGATGACACAATGAAGAGAGAGGACAACCAAGCCAACATATTGGCGTGGACGAGACCACGGTCGTGAAAGAGGAGGCCACTCACAGTGCCCAAGCGTCGAATGTTACAACTGTGGACACTATGCAAGAGATTGATTTTTCAAGAAGAAAGTGTAAGAAAATGTTAATCTAGTTGAAGAACATGGGAGCAAAGATGATGGCGTTCTCATGATGGCTCATGAAGGCGACACATCGAATGGTGACTTGGTGTGGTATCTTGACACCAGTGCTAGCAACCATATGTGTGGGCACAAATATCTCTTTGTTGATATGCAAGAGATAAAAGACGGGCATGTGTCCTTTGGAGATGCATCGAAGGTTAAAGTCAAGGGAGGAGGAAAGATACGTTTTCTCCAGAAGAATGGAAAAGATATTACCATGGAGGATGTGTACTACGTACCTGATCTGAAGAGCAATATTCTCGGTATAGATCAATTATTGGAGAAAGGATATTCAATCTTCATGAAAGATCGAACACTACAATTGAAGGACAAAAATGGCCGAGTGCTTGTATACATGGAGATGGAAAAGAACCGGATGTTTAAATCCAACTTGCAGAATATACAAGAGAGGTGTTTGCAAGTCAATATGGAGGATAAAGCAATGTTATGGCACTTACGGTTTGGACACTTTCATTATGGCGGGCTAAAGGAGTTAGCTAAGAAGGAAATGGTCCATGGGTTACCGAACATGGACTACAGCAAGACATTTTGTGAAGGTTGTGTCCTTCGTAAGCATGCAAGGAAAAATTTTCCAAAGAAGGCAGAATATTGTGCAAGAAGACCTCTCGAGTTGGTATACACCAACATATGTGGTCCAATCACTCTGAAATCCTTTAGTGAGAAGAGATATTTTATCACTTTCATTGATGATTATACAAGGAAAACATGGTTTACTTTCCGAAGGAGAATTCTGAAGCATTTGAGGTGTTTAAGAAATTCAAGGTGATGGTGGAGACGAATGATGTGTACATCAAGGCTTTACGGTCGGACAGAGGCGGAGAATACATGACAACCGCCTTCACAAGTTATTGCGAGGAACAGGGCATCAGAAGATACTTGACAGCACCATACTCACCTCAACAGAATGGTGTCGCTGAAAGGAATAATCGAACGATCCTTGATATGTTTCGGTCGATGCTTAAGACAAAAGATATGCCAAAGGAATTTTGGGCGGAAGCGGTGCAATGCGCGGTGCATGTGCAAAACTGATGTCCGCATTCAAGTTTGGATAGCAAAATGCCACAAGAAGCTTGGAGTGGATATAAACCGAATGTATCACACTTTAAAGTGTTTGGTAGTGTGGCCTATGATCATGTACCGGATCAAAGAAGAACCAAACTCGATGACAAGAGCAAGAAGTATGTGTTCATTGGGTACGATGAGAAGACGAAGGCGTTCAAGTTGTTTGATCCAATTGAAAGAAAGGTGGTTATAAGCTGAGATGTACACGTGAATGAAGAAAATACGTGGGACTGGGCAACACAAGGAGAGTCATTGAGTGTCGCACCGATAATCATCCCAATGACGTCTCATGTATATAGCGAATATGAAGATGAGTCGATTCAACTGACGATGCGAAGTCTACAAGATCTATATGAGTCAACTGAAGAAGTGCATTTGGTTTGCTTATTAGCAGACTCGGAGAACATTAGTGTTCAAGAGGCTATTAGAGACAAAACATGGAAAGCTGCAATGGATGAAGAGATAAAAGCAATCGAAAGAAACAAAACTTGGGATTTGGTGGAGTTTCCTCGAGGATACAAACCCATTGGTGTCAAAAGGGTGTACAAGAAGAAAATGAATGTCCAAGGTGAAACTGAAAGACACAAGGCGCGTCTAGTTGCAAAAGGTTATTCACATAAGGCGGGAATCGATTATGGCGAAGTTTTTGCACCTGTTGCAAGCCATGACCAAGTTGTAGATATTTTTACAAAGCCTCTACCAACTGTACTATTCGAAAGTTTGAAGGAGAAGCTTGGCATGAAAGATCGGAGAAGTTTGAGTTTACGGGAGGAATTTGTTGAGAATTAAACTCAAAACTGTCAGAATTTTTGGATGGTTTTCATCAGAGATTTGGAAGGTCAAATGGAAACCAAATTCAATGTATGAACTATGAATCTGGATGCCCCGAGAGTCTACTTTCTAGTGGTTCAAGTTTCAAGACGTTTGGAAATTGTTGGAAGAAGTTATTGTTGTTTTAGTAACGAAGGTTCAGATTTGACTGCATGGAATTTCGGTCTCATTTATGTCTTCTTTTAATTTTGTTGGCTATAGAACATCCTATTCTATTGAGAAATACTGTAAATAGGTATGTTGTATGTCTGGAATGCAAGCAGCGAAAAATAAAAAAGAAACAAATTAAAGAAAGAAATATTTCTCTTCTCTTCTAAAAAAATCAAAATTCCAATATCCTCTTCCATCAATATAAAGGTTTATAGTTTATGTTCTAATTACCGATGTAGGACAACACAGTATAACTTAATCAAGCTATTGAGTGGTGAATTAAGGATCAACAAGTGGGTTATGCTGAAATGGAGATGGAAAATGTGTTCTCAAAATTACATAATTTGAGGAGCTTAGTGAAGCCCTTGTGGGCTCTCTCTTGCTTTAAAGCAGACGCTCGTGCTAGTATTGAGGCGATGGTATGCGCCACAGCTGGATTTTCCGAACGAAACAGAGTTGAAAGGTGCAACAATGGTGTTAATACTTCTTGGTTGTCTAGTGCGTTTGAGATCTATCAAATTAAAATTATCAAAATCAATCATGATCTTGATATTTGTTTAATTATGACCGTTAACTTCCTAACATGATATTTAATGTTCACATTTAGAATTAATTTGATACGAATTGAAGGAAAGATTTTGATGTGTATTATGAATCACTTCCTTGTTCGATACATAATTGATATTTATACACAAAATGAGTAAGTGAAAAGAAAAAACTTAAATGTTGAATATCTGCTTTAATATCTAGAAAAATATGATTTCGTGGCTAATAATATGGAAAGAGAGATGCTGGAAAATCCTTCATTTCCCGTAATATTTGAAAATGAGGATTTTGTGGTTGATAATCTAAAAAGGGGCATGCTAGGAAATCCCTAATTTTTCGTGACATCCCTCTCAAGTTGGTGCGTGTAGATCATGAATACCCAACTTTCCATTAAAACATTAAATCCTTATTGTCCTGATGATTTGGTGAAGATTTTCGCAATTTGTAGTCGGGTCACAAAATTCGATGGCTTATCGCGTCGTTGTCTTGGTTTGGTAGTCTGTCGAAGGTCGAATATATCCATCGGGATCGATACGCCAATGAAGGGCGTCTGGGTCAATACGCCAAAGAGCATATGGTCGGAACGCCAACAAAGGGTGTATGGTCGAAACGCCATCAAAGGGTATATGGTCAGAATGCCGAAAGATACCATGCTCGGAACGCCGAAAGGTGTCATGAACGAAACGCCTAAAAGGCGTCATGGTCAGAACGCCGAAACGGTCGTCACAATCAAAACACCAAAAGACGTCATGGACAAAATTCCGAAAAAGTGTCAAGGTCGGAACGTCGAAAAGGGTGTCATGGCCGGAACGTCAAAGGGCATCATGGCCGGAACGTCAAAGGGCGTTTAGATCAAAACACCAAAGGGCATCCAAGGTCTTGGTGCGACGGCTAAGGTATGGTGTGTTGGCTTGCGTTCGAAGACGAAGCTCGGGCTTGGGACAGTTGGTAGAGGTGGACAATCCGGGTTTCGATCCGGGTTCCTCGGGTTTCAGTTCGGTTTGGGTTTCTCGGGTTTTAAAAATGGATTCGAATTGAATCCGAATGTTTTCGGTTCGGGTTGTTCAGATTCAAAATAATTGGACCCAAAATAACCCGAATTACATTTGGATATTTGGGTTCTTCGGGTAGTTCGGGTTTTTCGTGTTCGGGTTCGGGTTGTTCGGATTCAAAAACATTGGATCCAAAATAATCCGAATTATATTTGGATATTTGGGTTCTTCGGGTAGTTCGGGTTTTTCGGGTTCAAGTTTTTTCGGGTATTATACATAATTTGCTTATTTAGATTAAAATTATTTGGATAATTCATTTTTTAATATAGAACAAAAATAAAAGTATCAAATATAACATATATATATATAATATCAGTGTTGTAAAAGTCGCTAGGCGCTAGTCGGGCGGTCCAGCGCCTAGCGACTAGTCGAATTAGTCGGCGACTAGTCGGTGACTAGTCGTTTTTTATTTTTTTTATTTTTTTTTATTTTTTATGTAATAACAAAAAAATTTATAACATAAAATATAAAGTCTTACCAAATAATAACATAAAGTTTTATCAAACCATAACATAAACAAGTTCACAAAAATAAAGTCTTAGCAAACCATAGCATAAACAAGTACACACAAACAACAAAAACATTAAAATTTAAACATCCAATCCTTGCTCTTGAATTCCTATCTCTTCACATGGTTCGTAGTCAACGTCAAGCAAATCACAAAAACCCTCTTGCAATTCACTATCATTATCTTCAATATTCAAACTTGTAGGAATATGTGAAGCATCATCATCCATCGTATCATCGAGATCTTCTTCAAAAAGCCATAACTGAACATTGGTAGAATCACTAGCCAAGAGCACATCAACTTTTTTATTTGCAACCCTTTTACGCCTGTTGAACAACTTTGCATTGAATTGTACAAAAACTAGATCGTTAAGTCGACTAACATTAAGTCGATTTCTTTTCTTTGTATGTATCTAGAAAACAAACAAAACAACCAATTAGAATATCAATATAACTACTTAAAGAAATCAAATATGAAATTGATTGAAGTTTCGAAGCACAAACCCCTGCAAAGCTACTCCAATTCCGTTCACAACCTGATGAACTTGAAGTTAAGGCAAGAATTCGCATTGATATACGTTGCAAATGAGGAACATGATATCCATATGTTGGCCACCAATGTGCTAAAAAAATAAAATTTCCAAAGTCACCACCATCATTTACAAAATGAAACAAAAAAATTAAAATTGAAAGAAACATACCTGGATCAAATTTATCATCGTTCACTTCACATGCTTTCAACGCCAATGTCTTTCCAAAAACACCTTCTTTGGTTTTGTACATGTTCAACTCTTCATTGACAACAAAGCCTTGCTTCTCATAGTCCGCGTGATAAAATGTATCAACACCAGCTAAAAACCCGTCCATAACAATGCGATCGAAAAAAATACTTGGATCTTTGTAGACGTAGAACGGGTTTAAAAGATAAGCGGATAAATGCAATGCACTATCCAACCGACCTTTGCATTTTTCATCAACGATATTTAGAATAACTCCATAATTGCGCTCCAAATTACCCATAGTCTCCTTGATTGCATTTTTTGCAGCTAAAATCTCTCCATAAACAAAACCCATAGAAGGTTTTTTATCCCCATCAACAATCCGAAGCACTCTAACCAAAGGAATAAATACCTTATAAAGAGATATTGCGCGAGACCAAAATCGAGGGCTCATCACAATCTCATAAGCACGTTTCCCCCTCTGACTTTTAGAATGCTTAGATGATTCCCATTCAGGACTACAAAACATCATCTTCAATTGTACTTTCTTCTCAATCAAACTTTCTAATGTAAGGAAGCATGATGCGAATCTCGTAACCCCAGGCTTCACAATATCTCTTCCATTTGTAAAGGTTCTCATCAACTCCAAAATCATAGTATGAGCATACAAAAAAATGGTTAGTGTTTGATCTTGATCAATGATCTCCTTGTTCTCTGGCAACTTCGAAATCTCTTCAAGAATTAGATCAATAACATGAGCAGCACAACCACAAATGTTAGGGTTAGGCCTCTTTTCCTTCAAAAGCCTTTTAGCTCCCACATTATTAGTTGCATTGTCGGTTACTACTTGTACGACATTTTCCGCACCAACCTCATCAATGCATTTATATATATACTCAAAGATATATTCACTTGTATGAGAATCTTTTGAAGCATCCTTTGAAGATAAAAAACAAGTACCTATCTTGGAGTTGACATAGAAGTTCATGATACTCCTCATCTTTTGATCACTCCAAGCATCTGTCATCACAGAACAACCATATAAACGCCATTCTTCTTCGTGTCTCTTTAACAACTCTTTGGTCCTTTGAACATTGTCTTTTAACAATGGCACCCTCAATTGATGTTGACTTGGAGGTACCCAACCAGGACCAAACTGTCCAAGCGCCTCAACAAACAACAGAAAGCTATCATTATTAATAGCATTCATCGCAGTACCTGATTCATACAGCCACCTAGCGCAAAGTTCACGAACATTGTGTGTTCTTTCCTTGAAAAGTGTCTCATTTATGTTTTGTTGTCTTGTTTTCTTGCCCAAAGAAGACTCGGGATTGATGGGATTAGCAAATTTATCCATCGGACCAAGATAATGAATCGACCCCTCATTCTCCAATTCTCGCAATTCATTCAATCCATGTTGCCCATCAATATCCACTTGTGCTCTAAACACTCGATCTTCTTGTTTCTTTTTATTTTTATTGTTTCTTACTTCCGACACAACCTTCTTGCATTTTTTTATATCTTCTTCCGAAGCTTTAGTACAACTAGCAACATTGCCCTTGATATGACCAATATGCTCTTTCATCCTATGTGCACCTCCCGACATTACTTTTCCACATAATTGGCACTTGATTTTATCGGAATTAAGCGGATCACATAAAAATCCATATTCCCATGCAATATCTTCCGAATTGC
>CM071866.1:2150073-2182289 GCA_036759665.1 Gynandropsis gynandra | reverse complement strand
GCCTGGTCGCCGGCCGACTAATTCAGCCGACTTGGGTGTTTTCGGGGCGGGTTACTACCGCCGAGCGCCTAATCGGCGCCTAGGCGGCCGCCGCGGCCGCCGTTTACAACACTGTATAATATACTAATATTTTTTAGTATTTATATATTTTTTTAAAAAATTTAAATTATATTTTTCATTTTATTTTTTAAATTGGGTTGTTCGAGTTCCAAGGGTTTATCTGAACCTGAATCGGACCGACTAGAACACGAACGGGTTCTAAAATTTGAACCCATACGGGTTTTTAAAGTAACCCATATTCCAAACGATTCGGATTGTTCGGGTCGATCCAATTCGGATCGATCCGGGTAATCCGGATTGCCCACCCCTAGCGGTTTGAGATTTGGACGGCTTGAGATTTAGAGCGTCAAGAAAGATGGAACTTTGGCGGATCTGGCCAGCGGGTCGAAGCAGGAGCTTAAATAAGAGAGGGAATCTTCCACGGGGTTCGGTTTTTGTCAGGTTTTTGTCGGAGTTTGAGATCTGGTTCACTGGGTAACAAGGTATGTGGATCTGGTTCGGTCTTTGTCGGGGTTTCCTTCGGGGTTTTGGATCTAGTTCGTTTAAGTAGTGGTGTCTGTCGAGGTTCGGAAGGGAGCTTTGTCGAGTTATAGGAGGTCTTGAGATAGAGAGAGGCTGAGATGTAGTTATGTTATTTCCGGTCAATCGTGTAGAAGGAGAAGAATAATCGGGAGGAAGAAGATGATGAACAATTGTCTGTTTTTTTAAAGAATCAGATCGATACAAAAATCTTAGGAGAAAAGAGAATGTTTCGAGCTCTGATAGCATGATACGAATTGAAGGAAAGATTTTGATATGTATTATGATTCACTTCCTTATTTGATACATCGATACAATATTGATATTTATACACAAAATGATTAAGTGAAAATAAGAAACTTCAATACTGAATATCTGGCTTAATATCTAGAAATGAGGATTTGGTGGCTGATAATATAGAAATGGATATGCTAGAAAATATCTAATTTCCTTTAATATCTAGAAATGAAGATTTGGTGACTGATAATCTGGAAAGAGATATGTTGGGAAATCCCCGATTTCCCGTAACAAAATTAATAATAAACTAAGGTTAGAACACTTTTCAAAATGGGAAAATTTAATTGTTTTGCTTATGTAGATATATTTGTATTCAAGTATACTCATAGGTTCCATCTTCGTCTTTTTATGAATTTTTGGATTTAGTGCTTGTCCTTGGATTAGATATGCAAACTCCAAAATAATCTTCGGGTCAAACCATTTGTTAAGCTCTAATTTAAAATTAACAAAGTCTTTGAAAACTTTAGAAGATGTCTCATTTATGAAAACTCTCACACTACAAAAAAACATGTGTTTTCCAACAGATATATCCATTGGAAAACGCTTGAAATCCATTGTAATGACCGTGGACGGCAACGGATTCTCGCCCGTAGGGAATCGCGCGTTACAAATCGAGATCCGTTATGATTTCCAACGGTGTTACAACGGATAGTACCCGTTGTGAATTGGCAACGGAGGCAACGGATATATCCGTTACAAATTTGTAACGGATGCTCGTTACAACTTTGTAACGGATCTCCGTTGCTAGTCCATTGGAAAGAAAATAGCGGGAAATGAAATTTTTCAACGGGCATCCGTTGCAAAGTGGCCGGAAATGGCAACGGGCATCCATTACAACTTGGAGGGAAATAGCAACGGGCATCTGTTACCATTTGGCGGGAAAATTAATTTCCAACGGATGTCCGTTGCAATTTCTAATGGGTATCCGTTGGAAATTTTTGGAAAAAAATAAAAAATAAATTTTTAA
This sequence comes from Gynandropsis gynandra, assembly GCA_036759665.1. Lineage (NCBI taxonomy): Eukaryota > Viridiplantae > Streptophyta > Magnoliopsida > Brassicales > Cleomaceae > Gynandropsis > Gynandropsis gynandra. The sequence continues at coordinate 2,180,446 of CM071866.1, read as the reverse complement.
AAATAAAAACAAATTTTTAATAACTTAAAATTAATATTATAAAAGTTTATAAAAAAAATTAAAACCTAAAAGCTATTATATTTCATCTAAATTTGTGGGGCCGATATCATCTCCGTGGTCACCAGCACCTCGTGACGGCGTTGCATACGAATCATTCATCGGTCCTTGACGCGGTGTTGTTCCCCCGTCCGACCAGATAGCAATTCTATGACGCTATCCATGTGCCTCATCTGTGCTCGAGTATCTCAAAGTTGTGCTTCGAGATTCTCGATACGTCTTTGTTACGTGTAGCTCTCTTGTACCAAAGGAGGTACCGTCGTGGCGTCCTCGACGATATCCTTTTTCAGTGCACCGAGAGCGTATAGACGCCCCTTATACAGTCTAACCGACTACAAAACAAAAAAAATAGAGTTAGAATTGTTAGAAAATAATATATTAATAATGAAAATATAATTATTAAATTTTTACCTCCAAATAAATTTTGTCCTTTTGTAAAGGACTGAGCTTGTTGGGAGTAGAACCGCAAGCTTGTGATTGTTGTGTGATCTTATCTGTCACAGTTTTCACGGTTCTTTCCACTCAAGGGTCGACGAGTTCAGGTTCGTCGCCCTCTTCCCCTACAACCGGTCTCTTCTTGGTGTGGGTTTCCACTACCAGCTCAAAAAGAGTCGGTTCTCTTCCTATTCGTTGCATCTGTATTATAAAATAAATATATTAATATAAACATTGTTAAAAACAAAAAAATTTAAATATTAAAAAATTTACCAATTCTTGTCTCTTTTCGGGAATGATTTTGATCCCGAAGTATGGCGATGCGGACCATCTACAGAAACATTCTCGTCGTACCGACATTTTTTGGCCTTCTCACTCTTGGCCTTGAAATCTTCAGACTCCAATGTTGAATAATTTGATTGAAGACCTCGTCCATTTCCATGTCGGTTTGCGATTTTTAGTGTAGTAGTTGTGCTTGGCGTTGTTCATCATCAAGCGCATCCGAGCCTGCATGTCGTGTATCCATGCCGTATAGATGCCCGTCGTATCCTTCTTCGCCATCTGTATACGCACTGCAAAATAATTTATAACGAGTTAGTTTATAACATATATAATTAATCATTTTAAAAAATTATTTTAAATATACTTACAATGAACGTGCACCACTACCGGCGGCGTATTGCTTCTGGCGTAACTTACCAAGAACAATAGAGTTGATCCTGTAAGGACCCCTGGATGATGTTGTTGTTCGTATATTTTAGAACATCATCCACGTCAAACCTGCACATTAAAATTAAATAGTTAGATATCATTTATAAATTACAACAATATAAATGCAAATAATAGTAAATTTTACCATAGCGTCCCGGTAGGATGATCGGGATCGATATATGGAAGGGTGGGACGCCCATCAAAATTATCGATCAAGGAATCGATATCCACCATATCTTACTTTTCATCAAATATCAGTGGTGCCGATATTGGTGAAGAAGAGCGATATGGTGGCGGTGGAGGCGGGGAGAGGCTCCCGCTGATCCAGCCAACATACCTCCCGCACCTACAAATCGTCTAGCCCTCATTTTAGTGTTTAGTGTTTGTAAGTGTGATTGTTGTGTGTGAGAGGAAGTGTTTGAGAGGATTTGAAATTTTGGATTTGTGTTGAAAATGAAACTGTTCAACAGTTTATATGCAGAAATTTCCAACGAGCATCCGTTGGAAATTCTAACGGATGCCCGTTAGAAAAATGTCAACTCAACGGACGCAATTAAGTGACGCGAAGTTCTATTTTTTCAACGGACATGCATGTTTCCGAGGCAACGGACGACAAAATGGTGGTTCGTCTCCCGTTGCAACGGACATCCGTTACAATTTTCAACAGATGCTCGTTGAAATTATCGTAGACTAGGTAGTCATGATGACAATTTGCAATGGGCATCCATTGGAAATTGTAACGGATACCCCTACACTACGGGCATCCATTAGAACAAAATTAACGGATGCCCGTTACATTTTTTTCTAACAGGGATCCATAAGTATATATTAACGTATTTCCGTTAATAATTTGTAACGGATGCCCGTTACGAATTCCCAATGGATGCTTGTTACAATAGTGGAAAACTTAGAAATTTTTCTAAGTGTCGAATGTGATTTCTTGTTTCAACGGGCATCCGTTAATATTTCCAACGGATGCCCATTGGTATAAGATCATATGAAGTTCTAAATTACACATCATCTACATTACACATCATTTACATTACACATTATCTACATTACACATCATTTAAATTAAACATTATTGTATTTAAAATTTTTCTTCAGTAGATTCATCGATTGGCGAGTCTTCTTTCGATTGTTCATTGAATTTATCGTCGTTTTCATCTTCAGCATCTTCCGGTTCAACATCTTCATAATCGCGTATGTGTTCTTCGTTTATGTCAGTTCTTGCGAGAATCTTCTCGCGATTGTCTGTATCAATTAAACGAATTGGTTGCACATGATCGGGTTGCAACGGATCTTCTTTTTATTTGAGCTTATAGTTCCTCGCGGCTTGATCTTTACTACGGCCCACCACTCCTCTATTCGACGTTTCAATGTTGTTGGATATTGCTCATAACATACTTGATCTGCTTGATCTATTGTGATGAATGGATCATACTTACCATATTGTTGTACCGGATTGATGTCAATTCCTCCCCATCGGTTTTTCCGTATTTCACGTGCTATGGTTGGGTCGAACCATTGACATTTAAAAAGCATTAACTTCAACCCAACGAGACCGAGATATTCCACTTGTAGGATTTGGAGCAAAATGTCGTAGAAGTTCTCACCATTTATTTCAATATTAACACAAACGTCATAATTGTATGTGCTTCTATGTTTTCTGTGTTCGTACGTGTGGAACGTGTAGCCGCGAGTAAACAAAATTGTTCAACACATAACATTTCGTGCAGGAGCATTAGCCAAATCTTTTAACCACATTAGAAGCCTTTCATCAAAACATTTCACCTGTATATCATACAAACGAATGAATACTTTATAATAATGCAATTAATTTTAATAGACGTGTACACGAGTACTTACGTAATCTCTCAACCATGAGCCATAATTTTGAACTTCATGTGTGTGAGTTCATTTGAGTTTAGATGAGGATATGTACCTCTTTTTTCAAACACATATCGGGAGGCAAATTATACAGAGACAAAATCACCGGCCACAGAGAATATTGACTTCCAGATTATCCATATGGACTAAAACCATCGGTGCACAGGCAAAGATAAATATTTCTCGTTTCATATGTGAACTCGGAAAATATTTCATTGAAATATTTTCAAGCCTTACCATTCGATGGTTGATGCATTATACCTTCTCAACCTGTTTACTACAGGCATATAGAACATTTTTTACATGGTACATATTTACGTGAAGATGATTTTTTGGCCGAAATCTGTTTGCCCCTCAAAACTTGCATTCCAACAATTCTTTATCATTTCTCCAAAACAACATGCAATTGTTTCTACAAACATCAATTTTTTCATGTGACATTCCCAAATATTTTAACATATTCTTTGTTTCGTAGTATGTCTCAGAAGCTTGATTATTTTCCAGTAAATATTCACGCATGGTTTTGCAAAATGAATCTATGTAATTTTCAGCAACATTGTAGTCTGTTTATATATTCATCAATCTTGAAGATAAAGATAAGCGGGACTGACCTTCACGACAACCTTCATATATAGGTTGTTTCGTCAAATCTAATAGGTTGAAGAATCAGCGTGCATCGATGTTCGGCATCTCTTCACGCGTTTGTTTATGAACAACTCCAGGAAAACCATCTTACACCATTTCCACATATGGATTGGTCGTAGATGCTTCATAAATAACTTCTTCATTTCCTTCTACTTCTGTTTCTTGCACAATATCTCTAACGCTGAAATTTTCACCGTACAGAAACCATCTTTCGTAATTCTCAACGAAACTCACTTTGTAAAGATGTTTGAAACAATTTCTTGACTTCGATACTTCATGTTTTTGCATCTTTTGCATGGACATAACATTGTCTCGCGTTCTTGACACAAAGATTGCATGGATGCAAAATTCATGAATTGCTCCAATCCGTGTAAGAATTCTTGTGTAATCTCTTCGTTTATAGGATCTTTTCTTCTATACATTCATTCTCTCGATCTATATATATCTCGATTTGAAAAAGACGATAATTTTTTGAAAATATATATGTTTTTGATGGTTTGATGTTAAAACCTTGATAGTTGTCATTAAATAGTTGAGTTTGCAACTGACATCCCTTGGAAACCTCAACGGATGCCCGTTGCAAGTTCACGTGAATTTATTCCACCGATAATCCTCGAAATTAACAATTACAACGGGCATCCGTTATAGTTTCCAACGAACATTCGTTACAAATTGCAATGGATGTCTGTTGGCCGGTTTTTTGTGGATTTTTAACGGGCTTCCAACGGACGTGGGCAACGGAAACTATCCGTTGAACTACCGTTAAAATTTGCGATTGATTGCAACGGACGGAAGCAACGGTATCTGTCCGTTAACCGTTCGTTAAAATTTGCGACAGATTGCAACGGATGACGAACCGTTGGAATTTCTTGTGTATCCGTTGCAATCCGTAGGAAAAGATCATCAACGAACGGATCCATTCCCCTATCCATTGCAATTGGCCTGTTGTTTGTAGTGTCATCATACGACTTAGTGTCTAAATCTGATAGTTTGGTAGGGTGTTAAGTGGGTTTAATTCAGCCCTATCCTACCCAACTTACTATGGGATGGATTATTTTTAGGTTGATTCAGTTCGGTCCATATTTTATGTGTTGGAGTTTTTTAAATGAGCTCAACCCATATAAACTCGTGGATTATATAGACTGACACCCATGTTGAACTTTTTCAATATAATTATATAAAATACAATCTATAAAATATCTAAAATTTATAAATAATCCAAATAAGTACTTAAAGTTCAAATATACGCATAAATTCTTTGGAACTTGAAAATTTTAAAACACATAAATAATACAATTAAAAGTCTAAAAATCATATAAAAAACATTAAACTAAATAGTTTGAAAATTAAAACTTCATTAATATAATTTTTATCTTTATAGAAGTCTTGCAACTATATTTTGTCTTCCACAAAAAATATTATAATTATATGTTACTAGTATTATGTATATGAATATTATATATAAAAAATATATAATTTTAATTTAGTTAGTGGGTTAACCCATAGTCCATACGGACTAACCCGTATAGGTCAACTAAAATTTTAACTCATTAAATGAGTCTATTTTTTATATTGGCTGAAAACAAAACCGAATTAGTCTGCACCTATTTAGTTTTGGGCAGGGCCAGCCCACGGGTTGACGGTCCACTTAACACCTTATATTTTGGGTCCGAAGAAAACATATGTTTGCTTGCGAGTTCCATATTTCATCTATAAAACTTCATTTGGTTACTAAGAACACATATCATCAATGCTTCACTTATGAGAAATAACAGTAGGCACAAGCCGAGTACCCAAAAAATTTAGGGGATTTGAGTCCGAACGAGTGGTGTTTTCCCTACCTTAACTCAAAACTTTGACTCATTGGTATTCGATCTTCATATATATAAAAAATTGGCCACATAGTCGAGAGTACCAAAACCAAATTTTTGTTTTAATATTAAAACATACATTGGTATTTCAAGTTCGAATACTCGACCTATAACAAACCTAACACTAATACTGTTTTTATATTTATCATAAAAATTAAGGACATTTTTGGTAAATTAATATATATATATATATATATATATATTAGGGTACCGCAACATATCAATTTTTAAGAATGAAAACTCGAACCTGCGGGTTAATTATTTTATTACCTAAACCCGTAGGTTCGTTTATTTACTTGGGTTTGGGATGAATTTCAAGTCGAATCAAAATTTTTGAATATTTTGTCTACCCCTAACGAGAAAATTTACACTATGAATGAGAGTTTTAAAATCATTGGGTTCATGTTTCTAAAGGTTTCAATTTGTTCCTTAAAATCTGATATTGATATTTTCAATGCCTTGGGCTTCCTTTGTTTTAGCTTAATGTTGGATAATGTTAGGTTTCAATATCATCATCTTGTTTAATAATGTTTATGATTCATTACTTGATCTTTCTTGTTGTTCAGCATTTAAAGAGAGAGAGTTTGTTAATGTCTTAATTAAAATTTTTTGGGCGAATCATTTCTTGGCTTTTAATTTTAGAATGTTGAGCATTACACTGAGGAGTTAAATCTGTCAAAGGAGAACTTTTGACAAATGCAATTTGAGTTGTTGGAATCGAGGAGAAACTACTCCTTGGATCTCGACAAGTGTTGTTCGCGATGGTCTCGTGACAAGTTTGGAGGTTGTTCAAGTTTTGTGAGAACGAGTGGTGATACCCTTTTAAAGATAATTAATCCATTAGATTTGTTTGAGTGTGACGGTGAGTGATAACATTAGTTGAGTGGTTGTGGTAATTTCTTTTTTTTTTTGTATTTTTGGTTTAATTCATCGGAAGTTAACTGTAATAGTTTTAAATGTATTATTAAAACTTAAAAGTGTAGTTCAAAGTTGATTCATGAATAAAAAACAATAGTTGAGAAAAAAGACATCTTAGTAATATTTCCTTATTACCGCTTCGTGTTTTCTTTAACTTTTACAAGAATACGCAAAGTTCGAACAACAAAAACCTCATTGCTTAAACAGAAGAGGAGATTCAACGAATGAACAACTGTTTCGAGAGGATTAAAGACTTGGAAACTGAGCGTTTAAGATTTGATGATTATCCATTCGAAGAGACTAAAAAATCTTGGTTACTTTCTTCATATTATTGACCCTTTAGTTATACAACGAAGTAACAAAACGACCATTATAATGCTATATATAAAGCTAAGAATGAGACTAATTGATGATTTTGATTTATAAGATTATGGGATAGTTTCAAGGATTGAAGAAGATTTATGGGTTTGTAAGAAGCGTGATATGAGACAGATTCTTATCAATACACGAAAAACTCGAATTTCAAGCCAAAGAATGAAAAAGTACACAAGAAAGTGAGAAAAGGAATTGAGGTGAAATCGGATAACATTTTCATTACATTCTCATCAAACAACACAAATCCCCCATGAGAACGATGGGGCAAAAGACTAAATGATGCGATTGACAAAAAAAATGGCAACAAATTAAAAAAACGAGAAGCGAGAATCCACGCGAACGTCTTCTTTCATCGCTCCTACATCATACATCTTGGAGAAATCAAGGAAATATCTATTGCCAAACAAAATGAGTTGCATCGAAGAGAGGATGATACATAATTTAATTTAATTTAATTTAATATATAAAAAAAAGTATGAACTAAAATTCATTTACTACATATATCTTCACATGAATTTTGTTTTGTTTCCGTTTTTAGTTTAATGTCCAACCTTATCTAATTTAATTTCATGAAGCGTTTAGTGTTTAAACCTCTAGTTTCCACGCTTAATACCTTCGTATGGATCTATTATATTGCTATGTTACGTTATTATAGTGTTTAAAACCTTAATCTATTTCAAAATATCAAAATTATATTGTTTTCATTTTTATACATAAACTATTATTTATTTATAAAATAATATATAATAATTTATAGACAAAAATAGAAAAAAGAAGAAGTTAATGTAATTTTATAGAATTTTGTTTTAAAAAATTATTTATAATATTTTTCTTCTAGATGAACAACTCCTTGGTTATTTTCTTTTACATTGCACCAAATTATATATATATATATATATATCAGAATAAAATTTGATGTGGTGCGGCTCCATTATTTGATACTCCCAACTAAAAGGAACAACTCAGAGGGCAAAATGTAAAACATTGGTTAGATTCCGACACACATGTAGGGGGCAGACTCATTATCATATTGGCACCTACAACTCCCTTTTTTAATATCCCCAATATTTTTTCCCCTTTTAAAAGATTCCATTACTTCATCTAAAAAATCCATACTTGTCACACATATTGTTCCCAAAAGTAAAAATCAAAATTCCAATGTGATTATACCCTAAACTCGATTTTAAGACATTACATGATTAAGGGTTTTGATTAAGCTTAATTAGTGAGGAAGAAGCCGACACGTGGAAAACATAACACATAATTAGTGATTGATGCTAAGGAAGAAGGGAACCGAACATAGAACATATGAGGAGACAAAGAGCCGATGCCCCGTTCCACACTCATTCATGCATCCCCTAATTTTTTTTTTGTCACTAATTAATTAATATTTAATTTATATTATAATATATGTAAAAGATAAGGCTCACCCCTCTCCCCAACGATTACATTCTTTATGGAAACCAAGAAAAGCAAAGCAAACATGGTACTACTAATCCACAAGCATGATTCCCAAAGTATTAAACGTTTAAAATTAATCAAAAATAAATTCAAGAAAGGTGGTACTTTTCTTTTTTGCAAAATTTTGCAAATTTCTTCGAACCCATTTTGCAATTTCGTAGCTTGAATTGATTATAATGAAAAAAATAAATTGGATTAAATTAGAGAAGATTTAGGGAGCTAACCAGGGCTAATGAGTGGTGAAGGAAGAAGCATTGATGAGGTGAACACACTCAACTTTTAGCTCCTTCCTTTGCCCTGCTTATGGTCCGAGCACCGACTTCCGTCTCCGCCGTAGTAAAGGTAAAGGCGTCCATCGAAAGGCACTGGATTCTGGTGGCTGTGGTGGTGGTGCTCTAATGGCGGAGTGGCCATGAAAAAGGACACGCTTTGGCTGTCCATTGGAGACGACGACGAAGCCGAAGACGTGGTCGATGAGGAAGAAAACCTCTGGATGTTATTGTTGTTGTTGAGAAAGATAGACGGTGAATTGGACTGAAGGGTCCCCCTACTGTACCCGGCTATGCCTCCTCCGCCACCAGCGACCGCCGCCGGAGAAGATATGCTGAAGTTCAGAGTGTTGTAATCGGCGGTTGCAGCGGATCCCGCCGTCTGGATCAGAGTCTCCGGCGGAACGAACGAGAAGTGTTGGCTCTGAAGAGGCTCTTGATGGTGATGATTTTCGCCAGAGATGGTGAACGGAGGAAAATGAGGGAGATGAGCGTTTCCGACATGGATTTGACCGTCGTACACTTGGTGGGTTCGCGGGGAAGAAGACGACGGTATGAGCTGAACCGGGCTGAAATACTCGACCGAGGATGAACAGGTTCCGGTCCAATGCCGATTATGGTTGTTGTGGGTAGGGCTAGCGTCGTCGTGGTGATTGTCGAAACATCCGGTGAGAAGCTGAGTGAACGAGCTCTGAGGCTGAATCTGCGGCGGAGCTTGCATGACGTCATTTTCTCTCTCTTTCTCCTTCTCCTTCGCCGTTCTGTCTCTCGCTCTCTCTCGGGCTTTACCACGAATCTCAGATCTTGATAGAGACAACGCCGACGAGTTCTTGCTCGTCTCCGACGTGCTGCTACACGCGGATTTGGACAGCGACAAAGTCTGGTTCTGGTTTTGTCCTTCTAAATTGCCGAGCCCTTGTTCGTTGTTACCGCCATTGCTCGCCATTCTCTCATCACTTAATCCATCGGGGAACGGGTTGATCGACGGTAGATCGGCCATTGCTTCGGCCGCCGCTTGGAGCAACCACTCCACGGCTTTGCTGGGTTGATCCAGACCCAATCTGTCTTGGAGATCGTAGAATTCGATTGCCGTGGAAACCGACAGCCTTATCCTCCTGTCTCTAAGACCCTTAGATGTCAGGACCTTGCTATGTCTGTCTTTCCCACCAGAGGCTTTCGAAACCCTAACGATACGAGATGAGGGGTTCCAAGTACTCCGTAGGCTCCTGTTGTTGTTCATTCTTTCGCCCTCGCCGCCGCTGTGGTTGGCTCTTCCACTGAGTTCCCCGGCGGCGGCGGCGTCGTCGTCGGAGAATCTTGGGAGTTTTCTGCTGGGTTGTTGAGTCTGAACGTCGTCGACCTCCATTCAAACGCTGTTCTCATACCTCTTGTGTGAATCCACAAACACTCGATCAAAACACACTAACTTTAGCTCTTACAAATCTCCAATTTCTCTCTATCCGTAGAACAATAAGCCGGGTTGTGGAGCCTTTTATAGCTCAAATAGAGAATAGTTTAGCGGCTGCGACGGCGACAGCCGCGTCGGCGGTGGTGGGAAGGCAAGACAGCTGTGCCCTAAGCATTGACATCTCTCTTTCTCTCTCTCTCTCTCTCTTCTTTGTGAGGTTACTGTTGCAGAGCTATGATAAACAAAGCCTGAAGCTTTTGCAGTGATGAGCCTGAAAAAAGAGGAAGAAGAAATAAAATAAGATTTAGAAACGAAAAAAAAAGGAATTTTTATAAAAATAAAATTATAAAAGATACCTACTTTCAGCATATACCGATTTTCAGATCTGCAATTTTTCATAGAAGTAGTACATCATAACTTAAGAGCCTTTTCAGAAACCCTAAATAAAAAACCTAGGGCTCGTACAGTTTAGCTCTAAAGATGATGAGCTTCGGTTATTAAAGTTGCTACAATGATAATAGTTATAATAATAAACGATGAAATACCCAACATTTAAAAAGTTTTTTAGGGTAACAGATGATAATGATGAAGAAGAAGAGGGAAGATTTGTTCGTGAAACTAGAAGTTGACCCTAAAATCAATGATCTTAGGAACCATATAATTAAATAAGATTTGTACAATTAATTAAAGAAATAAACCATTTAAATAACTGAGAAAACTGTTTTGCCTATTTACTCACTGGCATTACAGGTGTCAAGCTCACTGGCGACGACAATGGCAGCAAGAAAAAAAATATTTTTTTCCTTTTATCTTTGGTCCTGTGGTGTATCCTCAAGCTTCAGCTATTGAGAAGCTTGAAGAATATTGTATCTGCCATTGTTGAATCCAAATAGATCACAGATCTGCCATAATCAAAACAAGTCAACAAAATAAGAGTTGAATCATACGATCTTGAAGCATTTCAGAAAAGTAAAAGATCAGAAATCGAAACCGTCAAGAAAAAGTCCCATAATTTGACTGAATTTCAGCTGAAAATGCAAGCAAGAACGCAGTTACATGTTTCTCGGACAAGAAAATGGTATCCTCCAGTTTGTCATCGGGAGATACTTTAGAGAGAGAAAGATAGAGAGAGATAATTCCTCTGGTTCGGATGGCAAGAAAACGGGTCGGAAAGTGAAGGAAAATCACAGAAAAATTCGGGAGAGACTTTAGAGAGAGAGAGAGAGGGAGAGAGAGTTACCTGTTCAAGAGAAACCACAGTGCTTATCGGACAAGGAAAGATACTTGCGCCGTTCGGACTATCTATTAGTACTCATCTCATAATTTACCCATTTTGCCCTTCTTTCTTTCTCTTTTTTACATCTCTGCCACTGTTTATGTCGATTTACTTCTCTTATAATTACAATATTAATGATCTCCAATCGGATTTTCCACTATACTAATTTTTTATAACCTTATTTTTTCTTTTGGATGCAAAGATAAACTCCAAAATTTGTACTATAATTTGCAAAGTATAATTCATTTTTTATTTACAGGATTTGTATAATTCAAATGTGACGCTTGTTATAATTATAGTGATTAATCAATTTCATCCACGGATTTCTGAATCATAATTAATTTTTTGGATTTAAAAAAAAAGTTCGATTTAATATTATCTCATGTTAGTTTATTGTTTAGTTAGTGTATATATAACTAAAAATTTTATTTTAGTTTTTTGATAAAAAGGTATTTGTACTTCTCATATAGGGTAAGATCAAACCATTATTAATAACAAAAATGCATTGCTATAGTTAAGTAGGACTGAGCAAAATATGTGAAATATTTGTATTTGATTCGTATTCGAACCGTATTCGATCCGGAAATGTAAATATTCGAAGGAACAAATACAAATACAAATACCATAATTAGATATTCGACAAACACAAATACAAATACAAATAGTATATTCAATTATTCGTAATTATTCATATCTGTAAGTATTAAATAGATAATGTATTTAATATGTAGATATATATAATAAATTAATTTTAAGGATCAAATTACAAATAAAAAACATTATTAATTTTATTTTAAGAAAGAAATAAAATATATAAATAAATACTTATTATACTTAAATTCAAATGACTAAAATATAATTTATAACCTTTTTAACCCTAATGTTCTATTCTAATATTCACTCCAAACCGTTGTTTCAGAGTCGGTTTTTAGTACGGGAAGTCATGTGATTAGTCTGTATCGTAGTTGTCTGACTGTTAATATAGTTGAAGCTTTAATTTGCATTCAAGATTAGATTCGTAATCTAAGTGGGATTGATAATGTTATGGACACATTGCAAGATATCGTAAAAATAGAACTTCGTAGTATATAACTTTTATTCTAGTTTTATTTTAATGTATTTGATATTTAATATGGTAATCTAATAATTTTTTACGTTGTTTTAGATGAATTGGCGACGCTAGTGGAGTCATCGACAAAGTTAACTCTACATGATTGAGAGACTGATGCGATCATTTCGTTTATTTATATTATATTTTTTTCGTGTGTTTGTGCAATTTGAAGATTATTTATGAATTATATTTTGATAATTATTAACTTTTTATAAGATTTTTTTTTTAATTTTTTTAAATTGATTTGGATACGGATATCCGTCGAATATCCGAATATTTGCGGATATTCGAATTTACGAATATCCGAATTTACAAATACGAATAGTAAAATCGAATATTCGACGAATACGAATACGAATAGTCGGATATTTACGGATATTCGCTATTTGTCCAACCCTATAACTAAACATGAAAATAAATCATAATTTATTTAATAATATTTTAAAACTTTTCCTTTTTCCAAATCATATATAAAATTTGAAATGGGTTTCTATATTGGAATGGACAATTTGTAGGCTAATTCACGCACTAAAATGTTTGTCTAATGCACACCTAAAATACAATGATTCTAATAAATTCTCACTATTAAACAAAATGAAAATGCCATAATTGTTGAATTATCGTTGATGTTTTACACAGTGCTTAAACACGTACATATTTTAATGTATTAAATTTCTTTTACAGACTTATATATATATATGCGGTATAATATTTATTAACGAAATGATATTTAAAATTTATTTTTATTTTTTATTAATTTGAATAAAAAAGTTATAATATAATGTAAAACTTATATTTTTTTCTAAAAAATATTTAAAATAAAAAAAGCATTTTCTAACATAATATATAATATTGTGCAAAAAAAGACCTAAAAGACAAACCAAAAAATATGTGTTGCTGCATTTATTAAGCTAACGTGTTGTCCCATAAATAACACAAAAAATCTATATATAAAAGGTAATATAATTTGGAGCTTCCTCTTTTCTGCCACCTCATCAACACAATTTTTTTTTAATTTATTATATTTCATAATTAAAATTTAATCTCCATTAAAAAATATTAATACCCACTATCTATCTTTAATTCACATTTATTTCCATTTAAAGTTTATTAACCTTTTACTTCCTTTTCTCAAATGGTTATTTTTTAAGACCAAAGTCTAAAAATTCATTCTCTCTAATTGTGTTTATGAGAAAAATGTTTTGCAATAGGAGAATTGGTGGTTGATGAGAAAGTGAAGCTAGAGGAGAAATATACGTGGATTACTGTTATTGGTGGTACAAAAAAAAGGTTAGTTCTCGCATACCGGTGAAACGTCCTATATATGTTCTCTCTATTTTTGACATTTGTAATGTGATTCAGTTGATGGTGTGGGAGAAAAAAATTGTTAAAGCAGAGAAATTGGAGCTATATAAACAATATATTTGATACATTGTTAAAGGTGTGAAAAGGATAAGTTTTCTCAGATCCGTGAAAAGTCTTATATATTATATATTAGTTTCTCCTTAAAATATAAAGTAATGAAAGATAAATTCATTTGAATTAATCACAACAAAATGATTTTGCAGCTGAAAAGAAATGAAGAATACCAACACGATCAGTTGGATTGCTTTGTAGACCGATCCAAATAATCCTAAAATGTGCAAGTATGTATTTTTTTTATTAAATTTTCCCATAAATTGTCATGTATAACCATTTAACAAATACACTATGTTTAACTATTGAATCTATGATCGCATAGAATATAAGGATACATACAGCAAAAAGTGTACAACGAAATATAGTACAAAGATGCTGGAAGTGTCGACGTATGATTAGTAATCCTTTGGTCGTTGTAGGACAATGCACACCAATCCACCGTAGCAAACAACTGTTGCACTTGGACCAAATAAGAAGAAGAATGCCAATGTGATGGGAGAATATTGCCTGATCATTGTTGTGTTTCTTTACAAATAAGCTGCATAATTTTTACTTTATGATTATTAATCGACTGTAAAAAGAAATTATTTCTCTGATGCATTGCTAATAATATCCTCCTGTTATATTTTTTTAATGTTTCACATCATTATTATAAAAATTGCTACATTTAATAATTAATACATTAAATTGTTTACAATGATAATACCATTACCATAATACATAAATATCACCAATTTTTTCTTTACAATGATATAAAAATAATGCATACTGAAATAAACTAATATTACCAATATATTACAAATATATACTATAAACGGATTAATATTTTTTAATATTAAAAATTGTAATATATAACGTATATTATCTTATCATTATTCGTAATTATAAATAATATAAATATCACCAATCGTTCACTTTAATATATATATATATATATATACGAATAATTAAATTTAATCATATACATCTATATATATATACAAATTAATTCATACACTTTTATGGTTCAATTACGTCAGTTTAATCGTACCACTAATTTACATTAATTTAGTCTTAATATGCAATAACTTCAATTACATTAATATGCATTATATATATATAACCTGAATAATCTTATATCTATTTCTAACCACTACCTTAAGTTTATATTTTTATTAATTTTTACTTAATTTTTATTAATTACACACTAACAATTTAATCACTATATATAACAACTAAACGTTGCAATTATAATATATATATATATATATATATATATATACCATATGCACATTTACATTTATAAATAATTATTTTTTAACTATATACATTTATATAATTAATATACATTTATATACTATATATACATATACTATATATAATATATATACTATATATAATTATTAAAGTGATTATATATATATTATAGTGATTATATATAATATTTTAATTGTATAATCTTTTCAATAATTAATACAAATTAATCAATGCAATTAATGGTATTTATACGGTTAATATATATATATATAATTAATTTGCATTTATTTGTTCTTAATATGCATTAATAATTTATGTTTCAATACAATATATATATATAATTAATTTGCATTTATTTGTTCTTAATATGCATTAATAATTTATGTTTCACTACAATATATATATATATATATACACACACACCAATCACTAATATATGTATATATATAAACAAATAAATTAATAATTAATACAAATTAATTAGTGTAATTAATCTTATTTCATGTTGTATAATATATAAATAAATAAATAAATGATTAATATAAATTACATAATACAATTAATTGTATTTAATATTGTATGCAAATTAATTTATACGGTATCTATAATATATATACAAATAAATAAAAAATAAATAATTAATACTACTAATGTACATTAATTTTCATTATATATATATATACACTATTCCTAATTTTATTTTATTTTGTTGTCCTAAATTTATATACTATAAATTTTTATAATATTTTTCAATAACTTAAAAACAATTATATCCCGTACAAAGTACGGGTATCATTCTAGTCTTTTAAAAGGAGGATTTCCTCCCCTTTCTTACTGCCACGTCAGCAGGGAGGAAAAATCGCTTGCCCTTCCTTTCTCACCTCTCCGGTTTATTACCGCATACTAGGGCTGGGCACGGGTCGGATACCCAGATTTTTGAGGGTACCCGAACCCGAACCCGAACCTGAACGGGTAGGTATATTCCTACCCGAACTCGAACCCGAAGAGCTCGGGTACCCGTCCAATGCACCGGGTACCCGCGGGTACCCGAACCCGAATTGAAAATTAATNACATAATACAATTAATTGTATTTAATATTGTATGCAAATTAATGTATACGATATCTATAATATATATATATATATAATAAATAATTCATACCACTAATGTACATTAATTTGCATTATATATATACACTACTCCTAATCACTAATCCTAACGGCTAACCGTATAATACTATTCGTATTATTACGATATAATTTTATTTTGTTGTCCTAAATTTATATATTATAGATTTTATAATATTTTTCAATAAACTAAAAACAATTATATCCCGCAGAACGGCGAGTACCATCCTAATTATATTAATTAAATGTATATTAGCAATTATGCAATAAAAAAACAAAGGAAAGCACAAAGTTTATCATCACACAAATGTCAAGTTGAGAACTTCTCACACTATCCACCAAACACACACACTAAAAGAACGATTTTTTAAGGAAAAAAACACTGTTTTTTATTAAAAAATTATTTATTTTCAATTTTAGTATTTAATTGAAAGGTATTTAATAATCTATTAATATATACAAACATATTAGCTAAAACGTAAAGTTAAATAATGTTGCTCGTACCCTTTAAATACTCTACGACCTTATTCAAGTTCACAATGTTTTAAATAATGCCCAATTGATTGGTTTTTCTAATTTCATATATGGTATGTTTTTAAATAATATATATCTATACAAGTTGAAAACTTTCAAAAACTAAATGAATTATGAATATATCAATTGAGTTTTTAGATTTCACAAAAATACCCACAATAATAAAAAATGATTATACTACAAACATATTTGTAAAAGCTTGCATATGCGTTTTGTATGTATACATTATATAAGAATCCATTTGTTAAAAAATAACAGAATAGCCATGTAGAATCGAATCAACTTCAAAGTTTAATAATAATGGAATATATGTTAAAAGTAATGATTTTGATCTCGCCGAAAGGCTTTAAAAAGGCTAATATTCTTGGAAATTTCTTCGATAAACCGAGAATATCCAAATCATTTTTTTCACCGCTCCAATATATGTACATAAATTGCCAAAAATGCATTATTTATTTATACATGAATATTGAAATGATTTGTTATTTTCATATACTGATTCATGCACAACGTAAAAAGCTGAAAATAATAAATGCCAGCGTCTGTATGCTCTGCTGTGCGTGAGATATAAAGATAGAGAGCGAGAAGAATGAGATCTTTATGGTTTAAATTTAATCCAATTTATTAACTATTATTTATGACAACTAATTTAACGTTTAGTGGGTAACCCATTTGAACCTGACCACTAGAGAACTAATAAATTAATACAGTGTTCGTTAATGAAAGTCGACATTTTGGGTTGTCTCATCTATTGTTTTTATTCTAATATTTAATAATCAAGATTTAACCTACTTGTTAAAAAAAAAATTAAAGGCCTAAGGCTTATGTTGTAAAAGATAAAATGATTACGCAATTTCATGGTCAATTCAACCACTTGCCGGATTTAAAGAAACCATTTAATCAACTTGTATCCGAATTTATCTTTTTGGATATATATTTATATTTAATTCATTGTAGTTTTCGTAATAAAAGGTTTGTACGAGTAAATGTTACGTAATGCAATAATAATAAAGTGTTTTTTTTTACAATAGTAGAAATCTGTTTCATTATTTTTATAGGTGCATCAAATAATTTATTTGGAAGCTATACAATAGGTATTAAAATTATAAAAAAATTATAAATTTAACTATAATTTCTTTCCAAAAAAACATTACATCCGTATTTTTTAAATATAAATATATATTTTTTACAAAAAGAAAAAGAGTACCTTTCAAATTTTTTTCTAAAACATTATTATCACGTAAGACTAATGATAATTTAATATATCTTGATTATTGATGTGATATTATAACATATTGGATAAAATTTAAAAGTTAAGAATTTATTAACAATATATTTAAATCATTTTTCAATAATAATATGACTTGATATTTTTTTAACAAAAACTGAATTTTAGGAATTTCTAAGATTTTTTCTTTGAATTATAAAAATAGGTAAATCTACATAAAAGATATGTATTACATATCTATATAACAATGATACCGAAAAAATGTATGATAAACTGACTTATTTACTTAAATAATAAAACAAAATCACGTGATTTTTCTTCGATATATCTTTTAGATTTTATATATTATAATTATAAACATATCATTAATAAAATATTGAATACCATATTACCATAGCATATTACCATAACGATCACATGTCAATTCTGTTATCCCATGGTATTACAATTACACAATTACTTGACAACTAATTTTATATGGCTTTGCATCCATTTAAATACATAACCCCAGTAAACTAGTTAATAGACATGACGGGTACATATGTAATGTTATGTTATCCCAATTATTTTAACCTTAATTTTGTAAACAATGCCATGTAATTTATTGTATGTCTAATTCTCTTGAGAAAACACATATTCATAAGATATTTTTTTACAGATTTCTGAAATATAACACGGATTAGAATGGATCAGAATCTGCGAGTTCGAGATCCAGTTTGGTTTGCTAAGTCATTTTATTTGATAAGTGAAGTTTTTTGTTTCCTTTCTTTTCCTTTTTTTCGATTTTTTTCTTAACGCGGTCTACTGTTTTTGTCTTCATTCGACTATTTTCGGCATCATCGTTTTTGCCTTTTAATGTGCATTTCTTACGCCGTGTTTGTCCTTGTTCGTGGTTGCGTTTATGTTCGAGGTTGTGTGTCACTTCTCGTGTGTTTTTATGTGTCTCTATTCGGGCACACCTCATTTGATGTCTTTGTTGTCTCTATTAGACGCCATCATAATCTCTGTCTGTGTGGGGTTTCTCGTCGTTGTTGTCGACCACTAAATTCACGATTTCTATTCGTGGATCTATTAACTGACATTGTCATTATCAAGACCATATCTCTTGGTATTCGGTAATTTCTTCGTTGACATCATTTCCTTTGATCTCGTTTAAGAGTGTATCTGGTATGTTTCTCGTTGTCCATCGACATTCTCTTCATCGGTCTCGTATGTGAGTGTATGTCATTTGTTGTGTGTCTTCGTTTGTTGTGTGTGTATATGTCTTTGTCTATCGCCATTGATTAAATTCCTTTATAGGTCTATCATCCACATTAGTTCAAACTTCAATTTGGTTTCTTTTGTATCATTTTTTGTCGCCCCTGTTTATGTTGATTGTGTGAGCATGGTTATCATCGAAGGAAGATGATAGTTGATGTTGCTACAACAACGGGTTCTCTTTTTCGCACGATCAATCCTTATATCTCTCGGTGAATGATAACATTTGATGCATTATCTCTCATGTGATTCTCATCGAGCACAATTAAGTCAATAGACTCGTGAGATTTGAACGACGCTTCGTTCCCGCAATAAATTTGGATTTGTTTACGGTACAACCTAAATCTAGTGAAACATCTAGTGATCTCGATGATTAGTGGGCAAACAACTCGATGTTAGTTTTGTAGATTTGTAACACGGCTTCGTCGATCTGATTTAATGTTTCCCATATTATGATTGCACAATCCATGGAAAAAGAATAAGACACAATATTCCATGAGAAACAACCCAAAGATTTTGAAGCTTAAAAGTCGAGTTATATTCTAACAAACTAGGAATTCTCTCAATGACGACATACTTCAATAAACTAATTTGATTTTGAGAATAATTGGTCTCGTATGATGTTGTTTCGACCTACATCTGTAATAATTGCTCGCGTGATGGATGCACATGTAATTTTCATACCAAGTTGGGGATGAAACGCAAATACGATATGTGCATCTAGTTATTCTCGATAAAAATTTGTTGTATCAGACAATTTCAACCATTAATCTTACTATGGATTCTCTTTCATTGTGACGAAAACCCATGTTTTTTTGTTCAAGATTAAGACTCTCGTCCATCTCTTTTAAAACTAAATTTAAAGAATCTGAATGTTATGGGTGCTGGAATCATATGACAGGTTTCTTTGAACTGTTACAAGATATTATGGAAATGTCGATCTGCTATGTTGGTCTCCTGAATGGATGCTATATCTATGCGCATTAATAGGGTTGTGTGGTTTTGTGTGATAGTCTTACTATTTCACAATGTTCTACATTCTTGATTTGAGTTATAATATCATTTTGTTGTCTCAATTACTTATAAAAAATCATATTGTTCAGTACACTAACAAATTATGCCTTATTTTAGATCTAATTTTGATGACGCTAATTAGAACGGATGATGTGAAGGCTCTATTATTTTTGAGGTGACTACGGTTGTTGTCAATTTGAAGACCTCATATGTTGATTTGTGGTATAGTCGTTTGGATCATCCATCCAACAAAATACTGAAGTTGACTTTAGGTTATGATTTTCGTTGCAAAGATATCGATTCTTTCTATAAGGTATGTGATATTTGTCATCGTGCCAAACAAACTCGATTGTATTTTATCACACAATAATAATGCATCTTCAATGTTTGAGTGATACATTGTGATGTATGAGACGCATATCAAACTCCATCGTTTCTAAAGCATGATATTTTCTTACCACTATAGACGATTATTTCCTTAGAGTTTGATTGTATCTATTGCGAACCAAAACCGATGTCTGGGAGAGTATATGAAGGCTTTCTTAGCAATGGGTTGAACAAAAATATTAAATCGAAGTGAAAAATATTTGCTCAGACAATGACACAAAATTTGTTGCTTTGTTGCTTTGACTGACTTCTTATTAGATAAAATGATCTTAAAACTTCTTATGTTGGGACGTCATAACATTAGAGCAGAATACAAACATCATCATGTCTTAATTATTGCTCGAGCCTTTATGTTTTAGTCCGACATTGATGTTCTAACGTTCCTTATGTGCCACATGTTGTGCAAGACTCTGTTGAATGTTTGGGTCATGGTCATTGCCCAAACTAAACTTCTACTCATCTACGTAATTTTGTTATCAACACCATTCAAGTTACGAGCCATTCACCCAAGTTACTCGTCTTCGGTCCGTCCTCACATACACGTCATCTTATTTTAGATTTTGTCTCATGTGGAAAAATTATAGGAAATTAGCTTTTCCTCACTACTGTCACATTACATAATGAACCAAGTTCATATTCCGAGGCTTCGCGATATGCCCATTGGCAAATTTCTATGTAGTATGAACTCGATGATCTATAATGAAAAAATACGTGGACGCTTACCCTCATCCACTTGGAAAGAATGTCATTGGATGCAAATAGATATTCAAGATCAAGTATCTTTCCAACGGATCTGTAGAAACGCATAAAGTGAAACTTATCATCTTAAGAAATAATCAATTGGGGTTTCAAAATATTTTTTGGGCATTGAGATGACTCAGAATCTAGAGTATATCTATTTATCTCAAAGTAAGTATGCATTAGACGTTAAAACTAAAACCAATTTTCTTCAGTATTCCAATTCGGAACAATACTATCGGTTTTTCGGTCGTCTCGTATACTTTGGCATCACTCGTCCAAATATTTGATATAGTATTCACATGTTGTCACAATTCATGCATCGTCTGAAGGTTGAACACTGGAATCTACCGTCCCTCTGAGATGTTTGTTATTTTGAAAGCTAACCCATGTCAAATTATTGTTTTGCGTGTCTATTCAATCCCACGTCTTATAGAAAACTAAGAAGCAACATTTAGTGTATAGTTCTTTCGTTGAAGCTGACCATTACCATGATCTTTCGTGAACTTATATGACTACGACAATTGTTGCATAGTCTTGATGTTCAAATTTATCGTGGTCACTTTGTACACGACCAAATAAAGCACAGTCGTATCATCACACATCCAAAGATGACTAGTGTTGATATTGGGGTAATATGCCACTAATAATTTTTTTATTGTTTTTGTTAGATGATAAAATCAATATTAGATAACAATATACTAATTTTAATATATAAATAAAATTTAGGGTTTAAATTCAAATATTTTTACTACATTTTTTCTATTTTTTGCACATCTTTTCATTTTATTATTTTTATATTTGGTTAAATCATTAAATTATTCTAAAAAATTATGTTAAAGACTTTTTATATAATTTTTGTTTTTTTTATGTGGTTGGAATATCATATAAAAAATATATGATCCGAAAAATTATCGAATCATAATAATTAAAAATTTTGATAAATGTAACATTGATAATAAAATATTTTTAAATAAAAAATAATTTATTCAGTACTTATAAATAAATGTAGGATTTCTCACTTTATTTTTAATATATTTTTTTATTTAATTATATATTACCCTCAATTTATATATTTTCTACATTCAATAATTCGAACGACACATCTACTCGTTTTAAATTTTATAATATTCGAATTTCAACTCTTTTCTGGACATCCAAAATTCGAATGTTCGAGAAAACTAATAATTATATGAGAAAGTTAATAATCGTATAGATGTAATTCAGAAAAATAATAATCATATAGATATAATTTAATGCTATTCCAATTCGATTTACCAGTTAGATTAATTTAATATTATATATAATATATTATATAATTTTCTGAATATCCTAAAAACAATAGATTCGTAACTTTTTCTAGAAAATTCTCAAACTTCATATTTGTTTTATTATTTGTACATAATTGAATTGTAATCACGAATTATGTTATAGATATATGTGCTGTAAGCCATGCTTATACATATAAATATATATCTTCAGACTATTGTCTCGCTTTGAATATTTATGTACTTAATGCATTTAAAAGGTAAAAATAAAAATTATATCCCCAAATAAAATTTTTTTGTTCTTATTTTTTTGGACGTTCTTGGAGAAAGGCGATGGGAGGAAAAAGTGAAGTTTGGGTTTCTGTGGTGACAGAGCATTGCAACTGGCTCGAGACGGCGAGGCACGTGTCATTGTCTAAAGACATTTATTATTATATCCTCTTTCCGATTTTTAATAAAATTCGTTTTAAAAATTTTCTTTTTGTTATAAAAAAGTCCTTTGATTTTAATAAAATTTATCAAATAAATATGCAATGTATCTTTATTTATATAAAATAAATAAATAACAATTGAAAATATAATAAAAAAATTTATATTAATTTTAAATCAGTAAATACTATATATTAAATTTATGAAATTACATATTAATACAATATTGAAAGTTTTAAAAACAAAATGTTATAGTCTTTACTTGAGTATCACTATTATATTATAATTAATAAAAATATTTCAAACATACAAATAAAATAAACAATTGTATACACTACAAAAAATTCAATAATTCCATACTATCAAATTCGTCCCTAAATATGTTTGGGGACGAATTAGAGACGATCAATATCCGTCTGCAAACGCGTGTCGCCAAAACATATCCGTCCACAAATATAAATGGAAAATTAGTGTGCAAACCGTCCGCAATTTCGGATGACAAGGTGGTCCAAAAATCGACACGAAACCCGACCCGAGTAAGGACATAAATCAATTTAAAATTTGCGGACGGCGTTGTTCTCGTCCGCAAATTTTTTTAAAATTTTAAAATTAAAATTTAAAATTGAAATTAATTAATTAGTGTTTATACATTATTAATTATGTATTTACAAGCTAGTTGGTGGTAATTGGGAATTATCATCGTCGTAGTTAGAATCATTATTTTCGGCCGTATTCCAATTGATATTGGGCATGTGTTCCTTCATCATCCTAAGCTACTGCTGATGTTCCCTTCTTGATCGTTCAACTTCCCTTTTCAGAGCGTTGAACGCTGCACTTTGTTGTACTAATTGTGAACTTTGTTGTTCTAATTTTTTTAATCTTCGAGATTGTGTTTCGAAGTTCCTCAATCGCGACTTTTTCCTTACCTTTGGAGGAACTCCCATGTTTTGATGCCATTCCTCCAAGACCAAATAAACGACCTTTGTACAGCGTTACGTGCTACAAAAAAAATATTGAAATTTAATTTAAATTTAAATTATCAATTAAAAATTTATTGTAAAATTATAATTAATTTACCTCGAAATACATCTCGTTGTATTCTTCTTGAGTTAGAGTAGGTTGTGTCCCGTCTTCTCTTGGCGGGATTTAGGACACTCGTTCTGATGCCATGTTCAGAACATCGTCGTGAATATGTTTCGCCCTGGCATCTACCCACGAATCGTCGGATTTCTTCTTGTGTGTACGTTCCAACAATTCCACGTACGACGGTTCACATCCCTTCTCTTTCGCCTAAAAAAATTTAAAATTTATATTTTACCTATTAAGCAAATGTCACTCGTATTAAAACTTTAAAAACTTTTAATCTTACCAAATCTTCGTAAACCTCCATGAAAAAACAGGAACTAGCAGTATGCGCACTTATCCCATATCTCGCTCTATCGGATGACGGGATCGATTAGCGCGCCGGCTTTTCTCCTTAAATATAGGATCGTCCCAATAGGCACACATCTGTTCTCAGACATTATCTAGCATTCAAACAGGTTTGCCCTTTGTCTCTCGACATGTTTTCAAATCGTTTGAAAGAGATTTGAGTCGTACTCCCGCAGCCCATTCAAATTCAGACTTTATTAGTCTGGTTATTGTAGGATCCCAATAAAAGTTTTGTTGAAAATAATGAACTAATTATTTATTGAAATATTATTTTAAATTTAAAATTTAGAGTGAAATGAATACTAACAAAAACGTACCACGAAAGCTTTCCACCACCGTTCCTTGATATCGGGATCGGTTCGCGTCCAGTTATAACATGGACGATCATAATCAGCTTTTATCGTCTTTGTTATATGATGATTAAGCTAATACCAAACCTATTAAAAAAAATTAAAAGTAAATTAAGACTTGATTAATTAATTAATTAGTTACAAAATTAAATTTTAATTTAGTTTATACCAAGTGCATGGGTTGCAGGATCCGGATCTATACGAGGGAGTTTGTGTCTTTCCTCATCCATCGCTAAAAGCTCTTCCGCCGTTGGTTTCTCATGCATTGGAGGCTCGTGATGCATCATTGGCTTGACTAATGGTGGCATCTGCTGATAAAAGGGATACGATATATATTGTGCCGATCCAGTGTTCGGAAATAAATTTGGATTCATAAAATCCAAAAATACCGTATCCGACTATCTCTGGTGTTGTGGAAGAGATGGCTCATTGACACTTTCCTCAGATGTTGAATGGATTCTAGTGTTACTGCCTCTTCCAACGCGACGCGACATATTAAAATTTTAATTTAAAATATTATATAAAATTTTAATTCAATGTTTATTTTAAAAATTTTAATATAATTCAATGTTTATTTTAATTAATTGTAATATAATTTTAAAAATACATATAACTTAATATATGTGTTTTTAATTTTAAAAAATACATATAACTTAATATATGTGTTTTTTATTTTAAAAATCATATAACTTAATATATGTTTTTGAAACGAAATATATTAGATTATAACCACATCTCATATAATATAAAAAACTTAATAGTAGGCATTCTATCGAACACTTAAGGCATGCTATTTACAGAAAACATTGTAATGGATTTCTATTTTTTGTTTGAACATGTGGCTCGAAGTAGTAAGAAGTGAATAACAATATCTCCTCATTCACGTATTGTTCCACAATTGAACCCCCTGGACGAGCTTTTTGTTTAGCTTTTTTTTCTTCAGATGGAACATAAATCGCTCGAAGGGATACATCCAACGAAATTGAACTGGACCTCCTAATGCAGCTTCGTGTGGTAGATGAACTGTGAGATGCTCCATAACAACGAAGAATGATGGTGGAAAAATCTTCTCCAAGTTATATAGTACAGTAACTATGTTACGTTTAAGTCTTCGAACCACATCTACACTTATGTTTCTCGCACATAAATCTCGGAAAATATGCCAATACCTGAAAATTCAAGTATTAATTAGTTTATTTAACAATTAATATCTGTAAATTATTACTAATTAAGTAATTATACTATATAAATAAAATAATCAATGATACCTCCAATTGCTTCGTGTGCATGTTTGTCCATCAATTCAGAAAAACATATGGGAAGTGGTCTTTGCATGAATACATGATAATCGTGACTTTTCATCCCTAATAAATTTTCTCCATGAATATCGACGCACCGTCCAATGTTAGATGCATAACCATCAAGAAATTTCATGTCTTCCTTCAACCATTTCAACAATTTATATTTCTCATCATTCAACAATATGAATATCGAAACTAGAGCTTTACCGTCTTCACTTATCTGTAACTCCTTCCGTGAGCAATACTCTTCTAGATTCTTCTGTGATTTAATGTTATCCTTCGTTTTTCATATGATATTCAGTACCGTATTGATGATATTATCGAAAAAAATTTCTCTGTGTATGACATCAAGATTGTGGCGAAGCTTCAGATTTTCCAATACGACAGATCCCAAAATATGTTCTTCTTGTACCAATTATGGGTAATTCCATAACCATCAATTCTCAAATGATTGTTCTCTCCACAATCTATACTCCTTGGAATACCCAAAGCAAGAAGTTGTTCATACAATATCTCTTCGCCGGTCAAAACTGGAGGAGGAGATTTCCGCACAATTATATTCCTTTTGAAATTCCTCTTGTTGCAGTGTAATGTATCATCAGGAGGAAGAAAACGACGATGACAATCAAACCAACTTGTCTTTCGTCCATATTTTAACTGAAAAACATCTGTTTCCCCATGCAATATGGACAAGCCAATCGACCATACATTGTCCATCCAGATAACATACCATAAGCTGGAAAATCACTTATTGTCCACATAAGAGCACCTCGTAATATAAAATTTTGTTGTCTCGAAATGTCGTACGCTGGAACTCCCTTCCATAATTCTTTCAATTCTTCAATCAATGGTTAAATAAAGATATCCAAACTTCTTTTCGGATGATTAGGCCCAGGAATCAATATTGTTAAGAACAAAAACTCACGCTTCATGCACATATCTGGTGGTAAATTATACGGTGCCATAATAAGTGACCACAATGAATAATTTCTCCCAGACATCCCGAATGGATTAAAAACATCAGTGCAAAGGCCTAAATAAATGTTTCGACTCTCAGCTGCAAAATCAAGATATACCTTGTTAAAGTGTTTCCACGCCTCACCATCTGAGGGATGACACATTTCTCCGTCACGACTTGAATGCTCAGCATGCCATCTCATGTCGTTTGCGGTCTTCTCTGATTGATATAATCTTTTTATCCTATCTGTAATTGGCAAATACCATATACAACGAAGCGGAACCGATTTTCCATTCCTTGTCAAATAAAATCGATCTTTTCCAAAAAATCGACAATTACTCAAATCCGAAGTTTCTTTCCAAAAAATCATACAATTGTCTTGGCAAACATCAATCTTTTGATATAGCAATAAACCCAATGATATCATCATCTTCTTTGTTTCATAATATGACTCAACCGCATTATTATCTTCGGGCAAATAATCTCTTACTAATTGCGATATATAATCCATGCAATTCTCAGAAAGGTTATTTTCAGTCTTCAAATTCATCAACCGTGCAGATAGAGACAACCGTGAAAAACCACTTCTATAACCATCATAAAGTGGATACCTAGCACTTTCTAACATTTCAAAAAAACTTTTCGCTTCTTCATTCGGATCTTCTTCAATATTTTCATCTTCGTTTCTTTCAACGAATGCATTTTGCACCATTTCTACATAAGGGTTCATTTCTACATCTTGAACTATCTTAGACACTTCATGATGTACAATACCTCTACTACAATTTTCCACAACATTACTAGGTGGTGGTGCGAAATTCTCTCCATGAGATAACCAAGTAAAATAATTTGGAGTAAACCCTCTTAAATAGACATCCAAACGGTTCTCTCATTAACGAATTTTTCATTTTTGCATTTTACGCATAGACAAACCAGCTTACCATTTTCTCTATAAACTTGTTGATTTGTCGTCATCGTCATAAACTGTGTAATGCATTCTATAAACTCCTTCGATACACCTTGAGTTTCTGGATCTATTCTTCTATACATCCACTGTCTCGAAACGAAAATATTCGATCTCGACGACGATGTCATTATAATCAGAAACAATGACAAGATATGTAGAGAAATATATGAGAATTGTGTGTGAGAAACAAATAGAAGAGTAGAGATTAAATAGAAAATTTTTGGACCGATTAAGGACGGATTACAGACTAATAAACATATTTCCCGACGAACCGTCCCGAATAAATTGCAGACGGATGATGATTCTGTCCGCAAATTTCGAATGCTAGTGAAAGTGGTCCCGAATTCGTCTGCAATCACGGACGACTTAGAGACTACTATGCGGTCTGTAAATTTGCGGACGGATTCATTTTTCCTTCCTTAAGACGTCCATAATCCGTCTTTAAATTTAGGGACGGCTCTTTCAGTCCGCAAAATCCATCTAGAAATGTTATTTTTCTTGTAGTGATATATACATATTTATTCAAATTTAATACAACAATATTACTATAAAATTAATATCTATTAATCATTAAAAATATTTAAAATATTAAATAATTAATAAATAGAAAAACTTAAAGAATTTTATTTATTAAAAAATAAATTTTATTAAGATAGACATAAAAAAAATTATTTAGATCTTTGACAAAATGAATAAACCATCTAACACAAATATATTTTGTTTTCATATATTTACTTTTGCGAAAACAAAATATATTTTGTCTAAATATGTTTTGAATCGCTAAGATATTAATAGATTTTTTTTGTAAATTTAGATAACGAAGAGCACAATAATTAGCATGGAATTGATTACAGGCTTTCGGACGATGCGTAGTGTTGAAGTCTTTAATGTTACAAAACGTACTTGCAAAATTCATCTTTACTTTACAAAATCCCTTGAGAAAAAAAAATATTCTCTTTTTTCTTTTTTTTCTAATATTTTTTTAACCTTCAATTTGTTTTTTTTGTCTAAAGATTGTTACTTTACATATTTTTAAATAAAAATATATAAACACATTATACTTTTTAAAACAAAATTTTTAAGTGACAATTATTTGTCTTAAACAATATTTTTTAGAAAGAGAAATACTTTTCAAAATCACAAATTACCAACTAGTCTTCTAAATTTTATTAAAAAAATTTAATTTTAGCAATTTTTTAAGTTATAACAACAGTGATTGAAATTTATGATTTGAAACAGTTGTTAGCATATAAAGAACTAAATAAATATTTGTTTATGTTTTTTAATAAAAATATTTTACAACTAATATTCTACAATCTTATTAGAAAAAGCTTTCACATCGACTGAAACTAATGAAAAATGCTAATTAGACACTTAGTTATAGATTTATTGGATAAAATGTAGGGATGAAAGATTGAACAAAAAAAAATGGGAGACAAATAAGAATTTTGATAAATTCAGCAATTGGTTCATTAATGATCGTAAAAATTATTTTATGTTTTTTTATCAATAAAGGAGCAAAAGACCGGTTGTGTTTGAAAGTCCTATGCCAATTATGTAATATTTAAATAGTTTTGGGTTTAATTTGTAATTATTAAAGAGTTAATAATTATAAATAAGCGCTTTACGAGGTTTCGTAAACACACTATTCTAAAAACCTAAAACATAGCCGTCAGAAAAGAAATAGAACGAAGAACGAAAAATAGTTTTTTCGTTCTTCTGATTTCCACATCAAAGCGATCCCGATCTCGGCGTGGATAATCGTAGAGGACTTGCATCATCAAGTCTCACATCCGATCCTCAATTCAACGCTACAGGTATCTCAGAAACTGTTCTTGAGTATTTTATCGTTGAACCGAACAATTAATCGTAAACATGACTAGATCGTTATTCGGGTTGATTAAAACACGTTTCCGCATAATCAAATCAACCCTACAGTGGTATCAGAGCGTCTGGCTGCATGTTTAGGATTAATTTTTCTCGAAATTTTATGAAAATTGGATCGAAAAATTGTGAAAATCGCGCGCGCTGCGACTTCACGAACACGTGAAATCGAACGACACGGCAGCCGTGCCCTAGCCGGCCGCACGATCACCGTCGGTCGACGGCAGATGGCCGGTGGGACCGAGGGCGGCGCACCGTCGGCTCGACGGACGTGAGACGTCCGGCGGAGCACCGACGAGAGGAGGAGAGGCGTTTCGAATCGGGTTTCTGAAACCCTGTTTTTCGAACGCTGGCTTCGACCTCCTTCGCGGGCGAGCGGCGGGCGAGCATCGGGCGAGCGTCGGGCGAGCGGCGGTC
>CM071866.1:2134892-2145610 GCA_036759665.1 Gynandropsis gynandra | reverse complement strand
GAAGCTGCTAAGGAAGCGGTCTGGATGAGAAAGTTCATAACTGAACTTGGTGTGGTACCTTCAATAAAGGAACCAGTTCCTTTATTATGTGATAATACCGGGGCAATAGCCCAGGCGAAGGAACCAAGATCTCATAAAAGATCAAAGCATGTTCTGCGGAAGTTCCATCTGATAAGGGAAATCGTTGAGCGTGGGGACGTTCAAATCCAGAAGGTAGAAGGAAAAGAGAATGCAGCAGATCCGCTCACAAAGGCGCTTGGTTCAAATGAGTTTGACAAGCACAAGTTGAAGATTGGATTGAGAGACATGGCTTGCTGGAATTAGTTCTAGGAATAGTACAACTGTTGTAACTATTTAAGAGCTATTTTATGTCTTGTATTTTGAACACTTATAAATAAATAGAATGGCATTATTTTATCATTTTGATGATATTTGTAAATATATATGTGTATATGTTTTCATAGCTAGTATGATAGAGTCCATGATTAAGTTTAGAAACTTGTCATCATGATAGAGATCATGATAAAGAGAGTCAAGTTTTGGTAAAACTTAATCTAAATCGTTCTTGATCATAGGATAACTAATTGGACGTTAGTAATCCGGATAGATCAACATGGATGTGATGGTTTCTATTTGATAGAAATTAGTAGATCTCTTTTACTAAATCACATGTATGGATGATGCACATAGAGATGTGATCATTGAACAGACCCAAAGGGAGAATTCCTAATGGTTACATTACCATTGAACTGTCAATAGGAATTTCTCTAGAAGGATTGGAATATTATAATTTCCTTAGACCTGAGATCAACATAGTAACTGACAAGTTATCTACCATTCTTTGATACTGGACACCTTATGCCTTGGGATGTAAGTTGAAAGGATATTGGGAATGATTAGATGCTTGTGCAGTTAGTGATTGATCAAGATGGAATCCGTCAACTCTAGGTAAAGAGTTTGAGCTCTATGTTGTCAGCAACATAATGACTGAAAAGACCTTGGCCAGGGCATTTGAATGAGAGAAGAAAAGAGTTTCTTGCGATCATTCACCAGTCAGTTATGTTAGGCATGAAACATAGTTGATAATCTATTAGGACTTGACAGTCAGACCATGTCCTAGGATTATCCGGAGCTGTAAAGACGGAGGGAAATAATAATATTATCCTTCTACCATGGTTCTACAGAGTAAGGATGTTACTTCACACTATCTGGTCGTTGAGGAGTGTTGCTAGACGCCAACCTCGATTAGTTAATTAGTGAGACTAATTGACTACCAGCTTAGTGATGAACCTACGAGGTCACACGCATACGAGTGTCTCGGTATCTGCTTATGATTGTTAGACAATCAGTGTGGGATACAGTTATATTCATCCGCTAGCACCGAAGAATATAATTGTATTTGTTTTTCTTTTGGGTTAGTACATAAGATGTACAGGCACATATGTGTATGGAGATACATGTATTTCGACTATTTGAAATATTACGTAAAGGCAAGTGGGAGATTGAAAGTCCTATGCCAATTATGTAATATTTAAATAGTTTTGGGTTTAATTTGTAATTATTAAAGAGTTAATAATTATAAATAAGCGCTTTACGAGGTTTCGTAAACACACTATTCTAAAAACCTAAAACATAGCCGTCAGAAAAGAAATAGAACGAAGAACGAAAAATAGTTTTTTCGTTCTTCTGATTTCCACATCAAAGCGATCCCGATCTCGGCGTGGATAATCGTAGAGGACTTGCATCATCAAGTCTCACATCCGATCCTCAATTCAACGCTACAGGTATCTCAGAAACTGTTCTTGAGTATTTTATCGCTGAACCGAACAATTAATCGTAAACATGACTAGATCGTTATTCGGGTTGATTAAAACACGTTTCCGCATAATCAAATCAACCCTACAGTGTTAACTTGAAAAATATTTTAAAAATTATTTGATGAAGAACTATGGATATAAGAATAAATTTAAATTTAAAATTCGATCATTTATATTAGTGAATATTTTAGAATTTTCTTTGGGTTAGTCCTTTTTTAATGGATGTTATGTGGTAAGATTCCAATGTACAAGGCTTCTTGGATCTTGCTCCCTCAGTTTTCATTAGGCTACACGATAATATGATAATTATCATTTTTAACATATATTTTGGACAGTTTGTTTTTACCATTTTATTATACACGGTGCAATGTTTTACTATTAGTTAATTTTTAAATCCCAAAAATTTATTTTTTTAAATCTCTAAATATGTGCGTTTTTGCTTGTTTCTTAAATTTAACGGTCCAAATAATAAAACAGTCTTTTTAATCTTTAGAGTTTATAGTTAAAAAATCGTAATCGGACTTGAGTAATTGTTCTTTATTGTTTTTTTATTTAAAATAAATAGAAAAACTTGATTTTTTTATTTTTCATTTTTTGAATTAATCAGATAATATTTTTTTATAGAAATTTAGTTGAAAACATATTTTCTCAACAAATTTTTGGTGAAATTTCATAATAAATCGTAAAAATCAACAATGCAAAGGTGTTTGATTCAATTCGTTCATATAAAACATTCTCAAAATAAAATTTTTGTTTCGTAAATAATAAATTGTATTAACCTTAACGAGGGAGGTTGTTAGTTTTTTTCGTGAAAAAAGACTTTGTGAAGGAGATAATTTTTCTCTGTATTTATTAGTTATGATTATTCATTCATTATGTATTTCTGAATGGATGCATTGTTCTTCCTCTCACTTGTTGCAATCTTGTAATTTTTCATTTATGCCTTGTGGATGATCTCTTGGTATTGTCAAATGATAAACAAGCTAAACATTCATCTTTTGTTAATGACATAAAAAAAATAATGATAGAGATGTTAAATGAATTAATCCAATCCAGTCCAATTCATTGTGGGTAGAATTAATTTTCATCTAACTTAACATATTATATATATATATATATATATTGGAAATTTTGGTTCGTCCAACCCACCAATGGGTTAGTTCGTAAATTGCAAACTTTTTTGAAAAAAAAAAATATAAAATAAATTAATTTTATGTTTAAAAAACATATGAATAACACAAAATTATAAAATAATAAAAATATAAGTATAAATTTAATAAAAATAAATTTCTTAAATTTAAAATAATAAAACATATGACAAAATTATAAAATAATAAAAATATAAGTATAAATTTAATAAAAATAAATTTCTTAAATTTAAAATAATAATAATTATTTTTATTTAGTATGACATTAGTAAAACATAATTAAAAATAGAAAATATGTTATAATTATAATTGTTTTGATCTACGGTTTGATCCGTATGGCCGCAAAAAAATTCAGTCCAATCTATGAACTTCGTTTTCGAGGGTCGAAATTTTGTTCAACCATCACACCGTTTTGTAGTTTGTGTCAAGACCAATCCACAGATCGACAAACCAAATAGCACCCGTAAGTAATGATTCAATGACATATCTTCCTTACTTTGGTATTTCCCCATCTTACCTTCTACTTAATATTCGATTTCCCACTCACATCTGAAAACCAAAGGCTCTTTATTAGGTTTATTTAAAATCACACCGAAACATATCAAACTTGGATTAGTATAACGACAATAGATCTGATTGTTTTCGAGCCTTTTTGAAGTATACACTATTGGTTTTGTAGGTTTCGTTTTCATCAAAGTCGATTGTTTAATTGTTTAGATTTTTCAGGTGTTATTAATATATCTCCTCTTGAGGTGATCATGATCATATATTCGTGTGATTACGATCTCATATCGATGAAAAGTTTCAATATTGGATATTAACAGTAGAGTTTCAAATTTTAAATTCTGAAGTTATAAAATGATGATCATGTTGAAAAATTTTGGATTTGGAGATAGATCCGAATGTTTGGATCTGATCGATGACACTTGAAGACACTATGGTTTTGATAAACCATTTTCCCGAAGCTATTCGAGAATTCTTTAGGAACTGTAAGTGTTAATAATACTATGAGATTTCATCGGGTTTGAATCTTAATGCGACGAATTCGTATGTTTTGAAGTGTACTTCTTCAATCAAAAACAAAAGTTTCAAAAGCTGAATTCTCTAATTCTTTTCCTTTTTTGCTAAACCATTGTTTTACTCTATCAACTTCATTGCTTCTAAATCTGTCCATTACATTTGGATAATCATACAGTTTGGTTTTTCTCCTGGACAGGTTGAGATCTCTTCTTCCAAAACTTAAACTGCAGAGCTCTTCCCTCAAGCATTTGCTCCATCTCCTCCATTGGCATACCTTTTGTCTCAGGGACACAGACCAACACAAAGACAAGAGCCATGACAGAGATCACCCCGAACATTAAGAATGTCCAAGACGTCCCTATGGCTTCCGTCAAGGACAAGAATGATTGTGCCACGATCAGATTCGATATCCAGTTTGCAGTTGCAGCTATTCCTCCACAGACTCCTCTGAATCTTAAAGGGTAAATCTCAGAGTTAACTATCCATGGAACTGTTCCCATTCCAGGCGAGAAGAATATGATGTATAAGGCTAAGCCAATAAGGGCAAACCAACCGAAGCTGCTCGGACATCCCCTTGTATACCAAAGCCTGTTTTCCTCATCACACAGCTCTTTAACTGAATCATTCGAGATCCAACATGCTCCCGGGAGTTGCTACAATCAGAATTGAAAGTATTATGCCTCTTGCGTAATATTAAATAGTCACCGGAAAAAATTGTAATTATTGAAATTGTTCAATAATATATAAATGACGAAAACCAATTTTTCTATACAGAATTCATTAACGAGAAAATCTAAACCCTAATCCCAATCAGAGAAAAACGAAGAACGAGAAAAACAGTTTTTTCATTCTTCCCTAAAAACCCGCACCAACCGTTGATAGCGAATTCTGATCTCGACGTGGATACTGGTAGATGACTTGTACAATCAAAGTCTAGCATCCGATCATCCTCAGTTTCAACGTAACATGTATTATCGAAACAGTTTCTAATTATGTTCTTCGTTGAAACCCCGAAAACTATTTCCGAACTTGACTAGATCTAATAATTAGGTTGTAAAACACGCTTCCGCACCCGATGTAACAACCCAACAAGAACAACATAACAATGGAATGTTAATACGAATATGTTTGGAGAATATCAAATTCAAAGTCTTTACCTTTCCATTGGGAGAAGCACAAAATCCACATGAAGGAGAAGATGCCTTTAAGCAATTCATACAGTCCCAAGAAGCAGAATCTTGAGCTGAGGTATAATCCGGACATGTATTATTCTTAAACCGAAATGTTTCGAGCTGACTGATTGCAGGAGCATGAGATGTTGTCTCATAAAATACAGCTGATAGAACTCCAAGTGACAGTATCACTCCACATAAGCTAATCACCAGAAGCTTCTTCCTTCCTATTCTATCAATGAAGTAAATGCTAAGAATTGAACCAAAGGCATTAAGGCCGGCTGTAACCAAAGACAAGAGAAGTGCTGTTCTGTTTGAAGCAAAACCGGCGAACTGAACAATGGTTGGACTGTAATACATGACTGTGTTAATGCCCACAAACTGTTGAAACACTTGAAGGCCAACACCGGCAATTAAGCCTCTTCTAACGCTTTTCGTTTTGCACAGTTTGATCATATTGATCTTTTCAGCAGACCCTTCTTCACGTAATTCTGATTCGACTGAGTCTTTCAGGTCTTGTATTTCCTTTTCGACGTCTTCAGTTGAGTATATCTTTCTTAAAATAGTTTTGGCCTCTTCTTCTCTTCCCTGTTATGTCACAAAGAATGACTAATCCCCTGCAGAAAACATTGTTTTGGTAGAGAATATAATACTGAGAACTACCTTTCGGTATAGCCAACGGGGTGATTCCGGGAGTAGAAGCATAAATATAAACTGTAGAAGAGCTGGAAGTCCCGCAATTCCGAGCATCCACCTCCATGGATGCTGTACCTGAACAACAAAACAATAGAAATACACCTTCAATGTCATACAAGTTTCACATTCTGAACAAAACGAAAATTCTATAATGATAAGTTGTCCCACATCGGCTAGAATATGAACTTTAAACTCGTATATATATATAGTATTAGACAATCCTAAAACTTTTGAGCCAACTTTTGGAATTAGTTAGGGTCAAACCCATATTTAGCATGGTAATAGAGTCATATTCGCCCCGATTTGAATATACCAATGTTGGACACCCGATTATGATGCCTACATTCTAAAACCGAGTCTGGGATAGTGTTACGATAAATTGTACCATATCGGCTATTGGACTCATATTTGATACGTTATTAGAGCCAGATTCGTCCCGATTTAAATATACCAACATTAGACACCGATTACAATGTTTACATCCCAAAACCGAGGCTGGGAGAGTATTATGATAAATTGTCCCACATCAGCTACCTTTGTACTCATATATGTTATTGAACAAACCTAAACTCTTATACTAACTTTTCGGATTAGTTATGCGCAAGCCCATATTTGACAGATTCTGATTTTGATAAACGGGTTTGATCAAAAACTATTCTGAATGATTCATATATCTTTACTTCACTTACCTTGGTGAAGGCTAAGTTGATGAGGTAAGACAAGAACTGTCCACCGGTGATGAGAAATCCATTGGTACTGACAAGGGCACCTCGGATTTTAGCTGGAGAAGCTTCAGAAATATACAGAGGAGCTGTCATGGAGGCCATTCCAACCCCGAGGCCAACTAAGATACGTCCAACTATGAGGAGGCCGGGATTTGGAGCAAAGGCCATGACCAGAGCTCCTACGAAGAAGAGGAAATCTGCCACGATGATTGCGCTTCTCCGCCCGAACTTGTCGTTGGCCCATCCTCCGATTGCAGCTCCGATTATGGCTCCGGCCACCGCCATGCTCACTATGCTCTCCTGTTTTTTTTTTTTTTAACATTCGGAAAGCTTAATCCTTTGATCGTAGTCTTTAAGGGTCCAGACATCATGATGTTTATAACGACAAGCGCAAAACGGAAAAACGTTTGATGCTTTTTTCCCTCTTTTTTATTCATTAATTTTATCATCATTAATGTTGTTGATTAATCTGAATAACAAAGAGGTTAATTCAGGTTTTATTGTCATAAAAACACTATATTTATATACAAATAAATATTCATAATCATGAAAAAAGGGTTACAAAAAAAGCAAAAACTGAAAGAACCTGTAACCAAGTCTCTCTGTCCACTGTCTTGAATTCATCCCTAATGTAAAGCAGAGCTCCTGATATAACTCCTGTAAACACAGACCAAACACCATGAACATATATGTAATACGACCATCTATATATATAGGTGTATGTAAAGGCGTATATACCGGTGTCGTAGCCGAAGAGAAGGCCACCGATACCGGCGGAGAAAGCGAGACGAAGAACAAAAGGGTTCTTCCATGTAAGAGAAAAACATTCTCGGAAAGCAGATGCATCTGCTTCTCCTCCATGTATCCCTCCTTCCATCTCCTTTCTGGGTTTTCAGATTTTTCTTCAAACAGAGTTTGAATGAAGCTTTGTGTGTTTTCTGTTGCGTTTCCCGAGAAAATGGAGGAAAATGATAATTTTATAAGTGGTGGTGGTGAGTCAATATTACACAGTGTTGTGACTAAGAGGAAGATGAACTCTAAAAATACCAACTTTTTTTTTTTCAGAATTATTAGATAATTTTCTTTGTTGTAGTTATCACATCACATTTAATATTTTTTACATTTATATCAGAAATACCCTCAAAAGGCTAAATCATTTCAAAAATACCCTTTCCCAAAATAATTATTAAATCCGAAAAATAAAAACTGAGGAAAAGATAAATTTGCCCTTAACGTTCGAACGTGCAAAAATGGAAGTTCGGCAGTTTTTCGACGTGAAAAACTGCCGAAAACGAGAAAGCCGAACAGTTTTTCGCCGTGAAACCTATTTAAAAGTTGATAGCAAGAAAGAAATAAGTGATTTCGAACTTGAGAGGGAACGATTTGAAGTTGGCGAACGATTTGAAGTTGGCGAGAAGGAAACTGCCGAAGAGAGCACGAAGAGAGCACGAGTCAATCTTCAATGGCGTCAATAAGTGTAAGTAGTTCGATTTCTAGGGTTTTGCAAGCTTTCGAGTCACAAAATGGTTTATTGATTTGAAATGGGTGTCAGTGTCAGTGAGTCGGTTGTCGCAAGGGTCACAGGAGTTGCATGAACATCTTCGACCCCGTGAGTCGGTTGAGTAGCAAGGGTCGCAGTAGTTTCATGACCATCTTAGACTCAGTTTATTGATTTGAAACGGGTGAGTATCAGTGTCAGTGAGTCGGTTAGGTCGCAAGGGTCGCAGGAGTTGCATGAACATCTTCGACTCCATGAGTCGGTTGAGTAGCAAGGGTCGCAGTAGTTTCATGACCATCTTAGACTCAGTTTATTGATTTGAAACGGGTGAGTGTCAGTGTCAGTGAGTCGGTTAGGTCGCAAGGGTCGCAAGGGTCGCAGGAGTTGCATGAACATCTTCGACTCCGTGAGTCGGTTGAGTAGCAAGGGTCGCAGTAGTTTCATGACCATCTTAGACTCAGTTTATTGATTTGAAACGGGTGAGTGTCAGTGTCAGTGAGTCGGTTAGGTCGCAAGGGTCGCAAGGGTCGCAGGAGTTGCATGAACATCTTCGACTCCGTGAGTCGGTTGAGTAGCAAGGGTCGCAGTAGTTTCATGACCATCTTAGACTCAGTTTATTGATTTGAAACGGGCGAGTGTCAGTGTCAGTGAGTCGGTTAGGTCGCAAGGGTCGCAGGAGTTGCATGAACATCTTCGACTCCGTGAGTCGATTGAGTAGCAAGGGTCGCAGTAGTTTCATGACCATCTTAGACTCAGTTTATTGATTTGAAACGGGCGAGTGTCAGTGTCAGTGAGTCGGTTAGGTCGCAAGGGTCGCAGGAGTTGCATGAACATCTTCGACTCCGTGAGTCGGTTGAGTAGCAAGGGTCGCAGTAGTTTCATGACCATCTTAGACTCAGTTTATTGATTTGAAACAGGTGAGTGTCAGTGTCAGTGAGTCGGTTAGGTCGCAAGGGTCGCAGGAGTTGCATGAACATCTTCGACTCCGTGAGTCGGTTGAGTAGCAAGGGTCGCAGTAGTTTCATGACCATCTTAGACTCAGTTTATTGATTTGAAACGGGCGAGTGTCAGTGTCAGTGAGTCGGTTAGGTCGCAAGGGTCGCAGGAGTTGCATGAACATCTTCGACTCCGTGAGTCGGTTGAGTAGCAAGGGTCGCAGTAGTTTTTCATGACCATCTTAGACTCAGTTTATTGATTTGAAACGGGTGAGTGTCAGTGTCAGTGAGTCGGTTAGGTCGCAAGGGTCGCAGGAGTTGCATGAACATCTTCGACTCCGTGAGTCGGTTGAGTAGCAAGGGTCGCAGTAGTTTCATGACCATCTTAGACTCAGTTTATTGATTTGAAACGGGTGAGTGTCAGTGCCAGTGAGTCGGTTAGGTCGCAAGGGTCGCAGGAGTTGCATGAACATCTTCGACTCCGTGAGTCGGTTGAGTAGCAAGGGTCGCAGTAGTTTCATGACCATCTTAGACTCAGTTTATTGATTTGAAACGGGTGAGTGTCAGTGTCAGTGAGTCGGTTAGGTCGCAAGGGTCGCAGGAGTTGCATGAACATCTTCGACTCCGTGAGTCGGTTGAGTAGCAAGGGTCGCAGTAGTTTCATGACCATCTTAGACTCAGTTTATTGATTTGAAACAGGTGAGTGTCAGTGTCAGTGAGTCGGTTAGGTCGCAAGGGTCGCAGGAGTTGCATGAACATCTTCGACTCCGTGAGTCGGTTGAGTAGCAAGGGTCGCAGTAGTTTCATGACCATCTTAGACTCAGTTTATTGATTTGAAACAGGTGAGTGTCAGTGTCAGTGAGTCGGTTAGGTCGCAATGGTCGTTTGAGTGTCACGGAGTGTCTGAGGGTCGTTTGAGTCGCATGGGTCGCACACGGCGGTTGAGGGTCGCACGGGTCGGTTGAGTCGCATGGGTCGGTTGAGTCGCATGAGTCGCTTAGGTCGGTAGAAGTATAATGTATTCGTAATTGGTCATTTTGCAGGAAAAAGGGACTAAGAGGAAGGAGTGCGTGAGTGATGCTGATGCTGATGCTGATGCTGATTCTGATGCTGATGCTGATGCTGCAGTCCCTCTGACACTGGAGAAGAAATTAATAGGGGAAATAAGGAAGTCGGAGAAGAGAATCATCAACGCCATAAGAGACCTTCTAAGGGATGTCGGGATTCATGTGCCTAATCCAAAAGCAAAGGCTGCCGAGAAAGTTGCGATCACCGAAACCCAATCTTCCGACACTGTTGGTGATTTTGCTTTTGAATTCCTTCGACGTCCAAATCCAGTGTCAAGAAACCTTGCTCCTGATGGAGTTCCACCAAGTAAGTAATATTTAGTGAAAAGGTCATTGGAGTGTCAATTTCCATCGAGACATATAAGTCGTAGGGTCGCATAAGCCGTAGGGTCGTTAGAGTCGTAGGGTCGCATAAGCCGCAGGGTCGTTAGAGTCGCATGGGTTTCATATGTCGCATGTGTCACTGGGTCGCTAAAGTCGAATGGGTCGCATGGGTCGCATAGGTC
Source organism: Gynandropsis gynandra (assembly GCA_036759665.1). Taxonomy (NCBI): domain Eukaryota; kingdom Viridiplantae; phylum Streptophyta; class Magnoliopsida; order Brassicales; family Cleomaceae; genus Gynandropsis; species Gynandropsis gynandra. Next base: position 2,135,026 of record CM071866.1, on the reverse strand, counting down.
GCATAGGTCGCATTGGTCCCATTGGTCGCATAGGTCGCATTGGTCCCATTGGTCGCATAGGTCGCATTGGTCCCATTGGTCGCATAGGTCGCATTGGTCCCATTGGTCGCATAGGTCACATTGGTCCCATTGGT
>CM071866.1:2073637-2095019 GCA_036759665.1 Gynandropsis gynandra | reverse complement strand
CAAGGGGTCACAGAGGAAGAAGCTAGTGTTCAGAAAGGGTGCTAACTTCATTGTCAAAGGATATTGTGACGCAGATTATGCTGCAGATTTAGACAAACGCAGGTCAACCACTGGTTTTGTGTTTATGGTTGGAGGTAATGTGGTAAGCTAGAAGTCGAATCTCCAGCATGTTGTGGCACTCTCGACAATAGAGGCCGAATACATGGCTTTGACGGAGGCCGTTAAGGAAGCTATTTGGCTTAATGGGATTGTAAATGAGCTCGGTATACAACAGAAAGTTGCTGAGGTGTATTGTGACTCATAGAGTGCAATATCTCTTTCGAAGAATCATGTTCATCATGAAAGGACGAAACATATCGATGTTCGTCTTCATTTTATAAGAGATATTATATCTCAAGGGGATGTAAAGATTCTGAAAGTTGGAACTCAAGACAATCCTGCAGATGCTTTCACAAAGACACTTCCAGTAAACAAGTTTAACTCGGCATTAAAATTGCTGAGGATTGCAGAAGACTAGATCATAGTCTGTGCAATATGGAAAGAAAAGAGTGATGAAGTTCAGATCGTTAAAGGGAAAGAAAAGAGTGATGAAGTTATGATCGTTAACATCAGCATAGAACTTGATTAAGGTGAAGATTTGATGTCATGTAATCTAGTTCTTGGCTGGATTAAGGAAAAGAGGATGCAGGGGGATACACTAGGGTTTTAAGTGTACTTGCTGACCTAGAATGAGGTTATTTTGCATGTTCCAGACTTAAGAGGCTAATATTGGAACATGTGAAAATATTGAGGACTTGTCTATAAATACAGCACAGTCCAAAGATTTAAGAAGGGGTTAATGGTGAGCACAACTCAAGATTAATCTTCTTGATTCATTGATATTCTCTCTTTCTTTTGTAATCGGAAAACTACTACTCTAAAGAATCAATCCATTTTCTTTCCCCGAGACGTAGATTGAATCAACGATTCAATCGAACTCGTAAACAACGGTGTTCAATCTCTCTCTCTACTCTCTTTCTCACACATTACTCAAATTTAGCTTAGGGATTTTCACAAATCTTGTATTTGAACTCGGAAAGATTCATTCGAATTGCAACATATTATTTGTTATTTTACGATGAAATTTTCATTTCAAAATTATTAAGATATGTTTACAGATATTGAGAATATAATTTAAAAACATTAATCTGATTAAAATATTATCTGAAGGCAGTAAAAAATTGCTTGGAGCATATATCTCCTTAAAAAATATCTGAATTTATATAAAAAAAATCAAAAGCTCAGGTTTCACTTTGCAAAAAAAAAAAAAAGTTCAAAGTGATTTATGTGCTTAGTTTCGTATATGTAACTACAGTAAAAAAAAAGCCTTTACTATGTTACAAGAAAAAAACTCAGTATTGGTCTGAATGATTGTTCTCTTATCTAATGTCTTTTCTTTTGTTTATCATCACATAAAAAATTGTATAACATGACAAAAAATGGGAAAATTTTGAGCTTTATAATTAATATGAAATATTAAATATGATTAGTCAAACTTGCTTATTATTAAAAGTGCTATATTTGGACTGATATGAGAATTCATGACTCCATCATATTGGTTTAGATAATATAATAAAAATAAAACTTTGGATTATCTTTTAGTTTCTAAAGAGCTGATGTCAACTGAAGACTTCAAATTTAAGTTATAAATTATTACCACATAATGACAAACAAAAAAGGTATTAATCTTCATGACTAAATACACGTCACATATAGTGAATAATACACTTTTTAATATACATAAATTTACATAATTTTATTTTATTATTATTATTATTATTATTATTATTATTATTATTATTATTTAATGCACGATCAAACGTATTGTTTATTCAATCATTGGATCAGAATTTCTCAAATGTACAAATCATACGAAATTCATGTCTCATTGTTTAGAATGAATGAACTTTGTTATGTTCTGTTATGTTTCTCCTAGGTTAAATTTTTGTACATTGTAAATTCTGTAAAGGGATGATTTAAGACGTAATACAGAAGATAGAAAACCATTTTTTCCATTCGGCCAACTCTGTTATGGTATCAGAGCCCGAATTTTCCTAATCGATCTTGCTTTCTTTCTCGATCCGAATCTCGACTCCGATCTTGCTTTCTTTCTCGATCCGAATCTCGACTCCGATCCGAATCTTGAACTCGATCCGAAATCTTGAACCGAAACCTCGACCATGTCTTCCGCTGGCACTGCTGCATCTGCACAACCAACCGATGGCTCCTCTGGAGGAAACGCCCTGACTCAACACCGCACTATCACTCCATACGACATCACCACCGGAGACAATCCGAGCCTCGTTCTTTCACAACCCTTGCTGCGCGGGGAGAATTACGATGAATGGGCCATCAATATTCGACAAGCCCTCAAATCTCGCAAGAAATTCGGGTTTGTTGATGGCAAAATTCCTCGTCCCGACCCTGAATCACCTGACTTCGAAGATTGGGACACCAACAATGCATTGGTTATCTCATGGATCAAGAACACTCTCGATTCAAAGCTGCGTTCCGATGTTTCTCACAGAGAAGATGCAGCTGATCTCTGGAATCATCTGCAGAATCGATTCGCAGTGAAACATAGACCTCGCAGCGTGGTCTGTCTATCGATGCCTATTACAGCAAACTCAACAAACTGTGGAATGATCTCTTGAATTGCAGGCTGTTTCGTGTGTGTAAGTGTGGAAAGTGCACTTGCGATCTGACCAAACAACTCGAACAAGACATAAACATAACAGAACATAACAAACTTTTTATTTCATGACCCATTCTATGTTATAAATATTGAATAGAATATATCGTTCTCTAATTTGTATCAACAATTATTGTATATATTTTTTATATAGAATACAAAAATCTAACAGTATTCACCCTATGGCATAATTATAATTAATTGGATTATTATTATTATCAGTGTTAGAGTCGTCTTCGTGGGGTCTTTATTTAAGTGAAAGTGTTTATTGTATAAATAGAGTATGTATCACGACTCCGTATTTTATTTCAGAGGCTGCATAAATTTATAATAATATCTTTTTAGAACTAGTATTATAGCATACAGATACAGCTTATGAATTGTATTTATATAAATTTATATTTTTAATTGTAATAAATGTTGGGTTGATTTTGGGGTGCGTAAGCGTGTTTTATCAACCCGAATTCTTGGATCTAGTCATGTTCAGGTTAGTTTTTTTTTGTTTCAACGATTACAAATATAGAAACGATTTCGAATATACCTGTTAACGTTGAACGAGTGATTATCGAATGATAGATTTGATAGTACAAATCCTCTACGTATATCCACGCCGAGATCGAATTCTGCCTTCAACCTTTGGTGCGGAATTTACGATGAACGAAACTGTTTCGTTCTTCGTTTTTCTGTTTGACGGCTACTAGGGTTTTTGTTTTTGTGATTCTGTAATCTTATAACGAAAACCTAATTTTCATTTTTTATATAATTATTAACTTTTAATAATTACACTTTTAACCCAAAACTATTCAAATATTAAATAACCATATAACTTTTAATAAATCTATCTATAAATTTTTATTGACATGGTGAAGAGACTCCGATTTTCTTGTTATAAGTCAAACCTCGATTTCTTCTTATTTGAGCCGAAAATTGGCTTGGCCCAATTGCATGAACCCAGCCCCAGTTTCAAGTAGGCCATTTACACGTTCGAAAAAAAAAGCGAAAATTAAAGAACACAATTGTGTTTTATTAATAAAAAATATAATTACGTATAAAGTTGAGTAACATAATCGTAATTAGTTATTCCATTCATAACTGAATCGAAGAATTATAAATATTTAAACTCTTATAGTTCATTCCGAATAATTTTTCATGGCTATTGCTATGTGTCTAATTTAATTTTAAAAAATTTAAAGAGTTAAGATTTATTTACAAATATATATATATATTATAATAATCAACATAATATAATATAACGTAATACCATTAAATTCATCAAAATAAATGATGTTGATATTACATTAAAATTTTATCGTTGGCATGCGTTCCTAAAGCTAAAGTATTTTCTTTTATAACCGTACAAAACCCATCTATAATTTTTTCTATTATCGGATAAATTTGAAAAACTTACTAAATAGCTTCTAAATCATAAAATTTATATAAAAAATTATAAATAATCTAAAAGTAAAATACAATTGAATAATGAAAGATTCGAATCCATAACCTTTAAAATAAGCTATTCACATTGATTAACTATGCAATATATAAAGAGGTTCTACGCTAAGTACTTCTACTCCCATGTTTACCATAATTATAACTTTTTTATGCGTGGAAGATATAAATGATGAAGTTTTGGAAAAATAACTTGAAAATTATATGATGATGATGATGAATTAGAATTAGAATTAGAATTAGAAGTAATTATTAAAATAGCAAATGCTTTTGTGTTGTTGGAGAATGGTAGAGTATCTTGTAACAGAAAACTGAAGTGGACAGGCTTTCCAAGTTTCTAATACGTAAGAACTTGTGACTTCAGTTTCTGATATCTTTGACCACAAGTCAAATGTGCTTTTTTTTTATCCTCGTTACAAATTATTTCTTAATTTTCTGGTTTAAATTCCTCATATTTACATTATTCAGTATGATAAAGAGATTTTTCATAAATATATTTTCAGAAATCTTTTATATAAATAGTAATTTGTTGTTTATTCTTGTTATGACACTAATCGACATGTCATAAACACTTCATATATATCAATTACTAATGTTTAGTTTAAATACAGTATAAAAATAACTCTTTGTTGTAAAATTAATGTAAGCAAAAAAAACACTAAAGATAAAGACCAGAGCAATAAGAAAATAAGAAGAAATATGAGAGGAAATAATTTTAATTTCATTCATAATGTGTTTTTACAAATTATATATGATATGACTATTTATAGGCTTACCAAATTATATATTGATTATAAATGGGAAGAAAATGAAGAATAAATTTATTTAAATATTAACAGATGTTCATATTAATTATATTGGTTAGGTTTGAATAATAAAGTAAAAAAAATTAAAATGATACAATATAATTCCAATAATACACTATAATATAATATAATTTTTACTTCTTTATATCAAAATTTTAAATCTTGAAAATATAATAACAAATAAAATAACAAAATTAGCACATTGTCAAAACTTTTGCATCTCGTTTCAGCCGTTTTCTTTAATTTTGTTGTTAAATATTAGTTAAAAAAATATTATTGAATCACATGTCATTAATTAGTTATAGAGAAAATATCAGCAGAAAATGACGGGATAAAAGTGAGGAAATAATATTCCTCATGAGACATGTAGATATCATGCGTTTGAGACCATCCCACATTTATACACGTATATATAGAACATAGGAAGTTCGAAACTGAATTTTTTTTATATAAATTTTATAACAAATATTAGCATCAGCTAAAGGACATTCAATGATTTTATGGTTTTGGAGTGTGATATTGTTGGTCGACTCATGTAAAGAATCGATTAATTACATAATTAATGTATATCCATTAATTCTTTTACACGTAATACGTATTATATATAGATATTATACTTAGTGTAGATGCCATAAATATTTTGTGCATTATGTAAAATTCGAATTGTGAAAGTAGTCATATTATATATATATATACACACACACGCCGATGAGTGCTTATTTTATGTTTGAATGTCATACTATATACTTAATAAAAAAGTAACAAATTTAAAAAGATGAAAAAAAATTTAAATGTATACGGTATTTTACGGTAAATTATCTACCGTGAGACTATTTCTCCTCAAATATTTGGAGCATTTTTAGGAGAGTGACCGAGAAAGAATATACACTTTAATATCTTAGATGGTTAAATCAAATTTTGTATGACTTTTCCAAACAAGGCAATCCTGTTACAAAAAATTATGGATTTTCAGTTGAAAAAATGCAAAAAATCTGTTAAAATTTGTAAATTTTAACAGATTTTAAATTCATGATATTAAGATATTGAATAATGGATCTCTTGAAAAAATAATATTTTTCACAATTATCAAATGTCAAAATTCGTAGAAATTTTCAACTCATATTCGTTGATAATTTTCAATCGATATCCATTAAATTTTTTTAGTTGTCGTCCATTTTAATTTTCAACTGTCATCTATTGATAATTTTTAATTGTCGTCCGTTAATAATTTTCAATCGACATACATTAATAATTTCATGAATATTATTTATATATCATTTTAAAAATAAAAATGAAAGGTAATTAATAATATTTTATATTTATTATATAGAATTAATTATTACTTAAATATAAAATATTAATATTGAAATAATTTTTTTTATATACTCAAATCTAACTTTTATTATAAACAATTATAATACATACTATAACAACTTTTATATTGTCAAATATAAAATTTTAAAATGTAAAAGATATACAAAAATTTAATTATTAAATATGATATTAAAAAATATATGGCTATATAACTTGTGAAAAAACGTATTATGTTGGCCAATTAAGTTTACTCGGAGATACATATTCCACATTTACGAGCACCGAAAACATATAAGCACTTTCTATTACGGTGTTTGGTTAATAGTGAAATAGAGGATGATAATTTCTACCGTATTTTGTACCAAATCCTACATGTGAAATATCTTGGTCTCGTTGGATTGAAGATAATGCTTTTTTAAATGTTAGTGATTTGACCTAACCATAGGACGTGCTACACGAAAAATCAATAGGGAGGAACTGACATCAACCCGGCACGACAATATGGAAAGTATGATCGATTCATCACGATAGATCAAGCAGATCACATATGTTACGTGTACTATCCAACAATATTGAAACACCGAAAACAGGAATGGTGGATCGTAGTTAAGATTAAACCGTGGGGAGTTATAAGCACAGAAAAAAAAGATCCATTGCAAACCGACACCTTGAGCCCATATGTTAATTGATATAGACAATCGGGAATAGATTGTCGAAAGAATCGAAATAGATGGATAATACAACCATGATTATAAAGTTGAACTGGAAGATATAGAAGATGAACATGGTGATGAATTACATGCACAATTGAAGAAAGACTCACCAATTGAAGAATCAATTGAAGAAGATATGTGAATTGTATAATTGCAATATCAAACTTTTGTAATTTTTTACATCATCTATTCTACTTTCAACGGGCATCCATTGCTAAATGCAATGACCACCTGTTGAATAGTTTAATTTATTTGACACTTGAAAAATTTCATGGTTTTTCGATTTGCAACGAATATCTGTTGAGAAATTCCAATGGATGCCCGTTGAAATGCTTTAACCTAACAACTGATACCAGTTAAAACAAGTAAAAGTTTCCAACGGATATCCATTGGAAATGTCAACGAGCATCCGTTGGAAATGGTCATGATGGCTATGCTCCACCTAGTACCCTCGCTGCATCGAATGGGCAAGACGTACAACCATTTATGACATTCTTTCCTTCGGGAACACAATTTTCCAATGGCTATCCGTTGAAAATTTCAACGGATGCTCATTAACTCAACAGTCACGTCATTTAATTAATTTCGTTGAAGTGACACAATTTGCAACGGACATCTGTTGGAAATATTTGTATTTAATCCATTGAACAGTTCATTTTCATTACAACTCTAAATCAAAACATCAATTTATCTAAAAATAATTTCTAAACACTTAAATACAATGAGAACCCCGCCGCCACCACCTCTGCCATCATATCGTCCTTTTTCACTTATATTCGCACCACCAATATTTGATGAGGATGATATAGTAGATATTGACGCTTAGATCGATACTTTCGACAAATGTCACACTATTCCCATTATTGATCTCGAATGTCCTAGTGGGGTAAGATATTATTTATTTACAAAATAGATATTTCATATAATTATAAATATTGTCTAATGATTTTTTATACTACAAGTTTGATGTAAATGATGTTCTTAACACATAAATAACATCATCTAAGGTTCATTACAAGATTGACTTTATTATTCCTGATAGGTGACGTCAGAAGTTTTATGCCACCGATAGTGGTGTACATTTATCGTAAATGTATTTAATATAAGAATGAATTTAAACTTATTATTGAATTTTATTTATAAATTAATTTATTTTAATTTTTTTGTGCACATATAGATGGTGGAACAAGGACATATTGTGCATCTATACAGCTTGAATGCGCGATATGTAAGCTTGGTTGCTCTTGATGATGAATAACGCCAAACACAACTATTAAAGAAGAACGTCAAACCGACATGAGGAACATACGAGGTATTCAACCAACTCGTCCAACATTGGGAGTAAAAGGACTTCAAGGCCAAAAGCAAAAAGATAAAAAAAAGTCGGTACGACGAGAATATTCTCGGGGATGGTCCGCATCGCCATACATCGGAATCACAGTCGTTTTCGAAAAGAAAGAAAGAATTGATAAGAAATATTTATATTTATAATTTAAATTTATTTTTATGTAAAATTGTTAACAAATTATATTATTATAATGTTACAGATGCAGAGGATGGGAAAAGAACCGACTCTTCTTGAGCTGGTCATTGAGACTCGCACCAAGAAGAAGTCCATCATTAGGGAGGAGGTTGACAAACCTAAACTTGTTAACATCCGGACAGAACATACAGTGAAAGTTGTGACGAAGAAGATCACACAACAATCACAAGCGGTCGGTTCATCTCCCAACGATCTTAGTCCTTTACAAAAATACAAAAATTTTATTTAAAGTGATATAATAACATTATTGTTAATAATTCTTTAATTATATAATATATTTTAAATCAATATGCTAATTTTGATTTGTTTTATATTGCAGTATGTTAGGTCATATAAGAGTGTTTCTATACGGTCTAGGTTTTCTACGAAAAGATATCGACGAAGACGCCACGATGGTGCCCCCCACGGTGCAAGAGGCTTTTATGCAAGAAAGACGCATCGAGCAGCTCGAGACTACTCTTCGAACAACACAAGATACTCTTCAAGAAACAAAATCTACACTTCATATGATGCGAGCGTAGATGCATTATATGGAAAGTATCATCAAGTTGATGGTTAATCGAGCGTATCAGCTACCACCACCGACGGGGGCAACAACGCCGAGATAAGAACCGATCTTCGATTCCGATCCAAACCCTTCGCGTGGCATTGGAGAGTATAGGGATGAAGATGACAATGTTAGTTTAGATGAAATATAGCGAATCCGGTTTTTAAATTTTGTATAAATTTTGTATATATCAAAAAATATTTATTTTGTTTTAAATTTTTGTTATACATCAAATTATCAACGAATGCTCGCTGATAAGAGAACAAAGTTGTCAACACGCGTCCGTTGGAATATTTTAAAATTCTCGCCATTTCAATTCCAACGGATATCCATTGCTAAGTCCCGCCAAAAAATTCAACGGATGCTCGTTGTAGATTTCCAACGGATGCATGTTACAAAGTGTCAACGGGTATCCGTTGAAACTTTTTAACGAGCATCTGTTGTAACTTTCAACAGAGATATCCGTTACAATCCCTTGATTATTCTCAACGAATATTATCCATTGAAATGTCGTTGAAAATCGCAACAGATGTGATTTTTCAACGATCGTTTTCCAACGTTTCGAAATCCGTTGGAAAATGTCATTACCAACAAATATTTAACAATTTTCAACAGATATAGCGGTTGAAAATGTCATTTTTAGTGTAAGTCTTTAGTCTACATCTCCTTTAACTTTTCTCAAATTTTAAAGTATTTAAAGTGATGAATTTAGATAATGATTTTAGGTCAATTTAACAAAATTTTGTATGAAAATTTTAAGGGGAAGAAGATTAGTTTTTCATTATAATTTTTTATTCATAAAAAGTACTAGTTTCAGGTGAGTGTTTCAATAGTCAACTGATTCAAATTTCATATCATAATCATGAAAATATAGTTATATACCGTTGAACATGTTTTAGGATAAATTAGAATACATTTACAAATACTTATGCGATGATGTGTTTAAATATAAATTAATGTATAATAGTTGTTGATTATAGATTGATGAGACATGATAAATGATTTATTATTATTAATGATATGAAAAAGATTAAACTTTTAGAGACAAAAGTGATCTTAGACTTACTCGATGCGACACATATAGCCGTTTTGTTGGCATCTCATGTTATAGCTTTGATGCCTATGTATAGTGTTCAATGCTCTCACATCTCATTTTTTTTCATTTTTATGCCTATGCATGTTATGTAAAACGGGTTAAGGAGTAAAAGCATAAACACGACTCCAAGTATTAGGAAACTAATGTGCGAATCGACTAAAAAGTTTTATAACAAGTTAAAATAAACTAAATAAATTTGATGAATGTTTTATTTAATTTTGTTAAATCTTAACTGATATTTGAATATAGTTTATGGTTAATTGAGGTTGAAGTTTTAGGCAGAAACTTCATATAGTTTAACCATAAATTGGGAGTGGATGAAGTAATTATGGATTTTTTTATTTATTTTGATTTTTATTTTATTATTAATTTTTAAATTATTATTTTCATTCTGAAAGTTAATACATATTTGGGATTAATTTTTTCTTTAACCCCTTAAACGAATGAGCGATTGGGGTTTAAGCCTTTGTAGTGTCCTATTTTGTCATCTCTAAATACAATAGATATAGTTATAAATCTCGTTATCTTGTTTCTTTATTATATATTGTATTTGTATTTTCTAAGGTGTTAATTGTTTGTAATTATCTTTATCCTTATATTTATATATATATATATATATATATATATCATATAACATCTTTATGCACAAATTTAGATATATATACACATATACATTCATTTTTAATATGTAAATGATCACGTGATGTATTTGGGGAAAATAACGGAAGAGAAAAACACATGTAAGCGGCATTCATTCAATATATATATTCAAATTGATTAACCATTTATATCGTCTCTACTTAAATGAAATTTGGTATTTATACCAAATATTAACTAATAGAATAATAAAAAAAATATCATCAAGCTTTGGATAATTCACTCTTCATAGAATTGGAATATTTCAAAGAGAATATATGTAATATATATAAATAAAAAAGGTTGCTATTTTGGTAAATACAAGCATGGTAGTACGTTGACTGAGAAGAAAGCAGAGGAAAGATTTTTGCAGTGTTCTTTTTTTCAGACTTTGCCGGCCATTCTCTCTCACAACATCCACCAAACACATCCCTAATTAATCAGAGACAATGACAGATGTACATTACACCACACTCATTTACATATATATATATATATATATAATTGTATGAGTGTGTGTGTTTTATTCTTTCACAAAAAGATACATGATTTCGAGCGACAAGTTATATAGCCATATATTAATCGTGTCAAGATGTTACAATATTTACAATCCTTCATTGGAATATGTGAAACGTTTTCTCTTTTATGTAAATTTTGAAATTTCAACTTGAAATATAACTCAAAAAAAGTTAAAATACTTTTACTATGTATAAAGGAATAGAAACATTACAAAAGTTGTCACGTTTAGAAGCATTGCATTATATATTACACCTAATGATTGGAGGATTAGTAATTCAAAATCAATGAATGAATGGTGGTTAGGTAGATTCGTGTGAACTTGTAAAAACAGTAAAAACAGAAAATCTTGTTATATTATATTGTTTCATATTAGCTAGTACATGATAACTCTTATATATGGTATTAAATAATTATAAATCATTGGATTAATTTTTGAGATTAGTTAAATTTAAGTTCATATTTGAAATGATATTAAAATCTGGTTCGTTTCGATTTACATAACATCGATGTTGAGTCCTGATTGTGATGTTCACAATGCAAAATTAAATCAGGACGTGAGTATGAGTGTTATGTTGTATTATTAGGACATGAACTATGGAGGTTCTTATATATGAAATTGAATAACTTTAAATCTTTGAGCTAATTTTTTGGATTAGATAGACTTAAATCTATATTTGACAAAATTGATTTTATATTCATTATTTTTGTTACAAATACTCACTTTTAATCCAAATCAATTATATATATGGACATTTCTTTGTAGAATTTTGACTCACAATCAAGAGTCAGAGTTAGATTTTATATTCCTGTGATAAAATTTTTTTTTAAGTCCAAATTCAAAATCCCGACTCAAAATTTGAGTCACAATTTTTTGAATGCTGAAATCTTCAACGTTGTGACTCATATTTCGAATCCAAAATATCTAAATTATTAAGGTACCCTTTAAAAAAAATCTCAAAATTGATAATTTTTATTAAATTATATAATTAATATTATATATGATTAATTTATATTTTTTAAATATATTAAATTATTTAATGTGTAACTTATAAATAATAGTAATTATATTCATTATAATGTTTTATATGAAATTAATAAATATAATTTATAAGTAAAATGAATATTTTTGTGATTTTTTTACAAAAATCTTAACTCAAATTTTATTTTTTATAGAAAAATAAAACTAATTTTAAAATTTAAATCGAAACTTTTTACATTTGATTCTAAATTTAAATCTAAACTCTAATTTTAAAAATTCTAAACTAACATTAATTATATATATATATGTGTGTTATTGGTCGTGCCAAAACCAAAGGTGTGTAAATGTCGTACGTATTATCTCAAGGTTGATTTATATCTATATTATATATATATATATATATATATATCACAGAAACAAATATATTTGAGGGTATATATATATACAAAACAAGAACCTTCATTTATCACCTTTTATACTTGACCACAAAACCCTAAAACTTTATCAAAAGAAAACCATAAGAAGCTAGAGAGACAAAGAGATGCAAGCAATCGACAATCAATCAACCGGAGGAATCCGAGAGCCGGCGGAGGAATATGGACTCGTCTGCATACCGCCTACGCCGCCAGTTCCGGCATACGAGGTTGTAAGGAGGTTGGCCGGAGAAAATGCGGTGGTGGTTTTCAGCATGAGCGAATGCTGCATGTGCACCGTCGTTAAGCGCCTCCTCTTCGGCCTCGGCGTCAGCCCCACTGTCGTCGAGCTAGACCTCCTCCCCTCCTCTTCCTCCACCGCCGCCGCAGATATACACGCTGTTCTCTTCCACCTCTCCGGCGGAGGCGGAGGGAGGATGCCGCCGATTCCGGCGATCTTTGTCGGAGGGAAGTTCCTCGGTGGCGTCGACACTCTCATGGCATGCCACATTAATGCCTCATTGGTTCCACTTCTCAAAGATGCTGGTGCTCTTTGGCTTTGATCAACTCTTAAACTATATACATATATATATAGATATAGTTATATGTATCACTCATATATGATGTTATCTACTTAGATGATGATGATGTTATAAATATATATAATATTTTTTGCTAACTTATAAATATATATATATATATATATGATCGTTCTTCAATACCAGTATTGTGTTGACATATGTCTAACTCCGGGCTTTTAAGTAATAAAATATATTAAACTTTATAAAAATGGTTATTTTATGAACTAAAAATGTTATGCTTATATATTATATGACTGATGTCTACAAATACATCACAAATTTTATATAGTTTGCTCGTACGCCCCATGAATATATTAATGATCGCAATTAAAAAATAAATAAATGAAATTAATGGGGACGTTGCACGGAGTTGCCACAGCCGTATACTAATTTAGACCTCACCAGTAGTAGGCAGCACAAAGGCGACTATTCATATTGCATGTATAATTCAACATACACATCACATTTTTTTTAATTTTGTAGTTACGATTAATTAGTTTGGTGTAATTTATTAGCGGATGATTTCTTTTTTATCTCGTTTTTTTAACCTCCATCACGCTAAAGTAGTTAAATAGTGATAAATCCGATATCTTTTATAATATAATTATTTAAGTGTGTAAATACATGATATATAATATTTTAGAGGTGATAAAAATGATAAATGTTATAATTTTTATTGCATGATGAAAGCTAACAGAAATTTTTGGGTATAAATATACATGTATATAAGTTTAGTAATGATATAATTTTATTGATTTTGTAAAATGTGAGACAAACGAAGGGGAGTGAGATCATCAACCATATGAAAAAAAAAAATTGGATGAATTGAGAGTGAAATTATGTGTGACCGTTTTAACAATTCCTTTGACCTTTTGACCATTTTATGATTTCCATTTTCCATATAAAACACATTTATTTGTTCTAAAAAAACAGTAACATCACTTTTCTTTTTGGAAATGAAAATACGTAAAAACGTAAAAATTAATAATTTAATATTAATGGTCTTAAAAACTAAATAAAAGCCTTAGAAAGTATAACAAAGTTGGCTCTTAAGCATGTTCAGATCCAGAGGAAGAAAGATAATCTTCGTCCCCAAGACTCGGAACAGAATCCATGGAAAGGTCGTCTGAATAATCTGAAGCCTTTCTCTTTTTATCATCTGCCATAGCCACCAGATCATTCAGAGGGTTCTTCGCTGGTGCATCTCTTGCCACCAATTCATTCAGAGGGTTCTTCGCTGGTGCATCTCTTGCCACCAATTCATTCAGAGGGTTCTTCGCTGGTGCATCTCTCATTTCACTCCTTTCTACTTGTTCAATCCCTGCTCTTTCCTTTGAAACTCCTTCATGAACATCCTTGGCCACCATTGTAGTTGCAGCATAGTCTTTAACATTCTCAGACTCGGCCATGGTTACATCATCTTGAACATCCTCAGACACCACAGTATGTACATTGGTTTCAGGGAGATGTACTGGTGTCTCTGTCTCTGCAGTACTATGATTCTCGATGACATCATTGTTTTGAAGCCATCTGTTGCACAGGTCGTCATCGTCGTCAAGAAATGGATCATCTGCTGTACGGTTCTGAATACTATTTATCTTGCTCAGATTTGACGGGTTGAGCTTTTGACCATTTTCAGGGTATCGAGAGCTAAGGGATGGGAGATCGTCAATGGGAAGTGCCCTCGGGTGTATGAGAACCTCAAGGGACAAGAGAGCTTGCGCGCATAGTTCAGCAACCTTAGTTTCTGCCTGAAGTTTACCTGACAAAAAAAAAACCGTGTTTCAGTTCGCATGCAATATATATGCGTAAAAGATCATGTTTCAGGCTTTTGAAGCTCCAAACTTTGCCAATTTTTAGTTACCTATTCGGAAAAGCTCAAGCCCTTCAGCTAAAAATGCAGGCCGGGAACGTGAAGAAGAAAGAAGGGAGGCTAAAAGGGCGCGGAGAGCTGCGTGCTGAAATTCCACTGGACCCACGGTAGATTCATTGGAATGAAATTGAATAGCAGAAGAGTTTACCCATCCCGCGTTACAAGCATTAGATGCTGTAACCATTACGAGATTGTCAAGGTTTGCCCTCCAACTCGATGTTCCCAGCGCACCACCCTGCAATCCAACGATGCACGAATGCGAACTATTACAATTACTTTTCTTTTTCATAATAGATTCACTATGTACTGAATTCATAGTTTTACGAATCAGCCAGTAATCGGAGTGCATGTGACTATATGCACAGATGACTTCATCCACAGAGTTTAACTTTCACCTAAACAAATCTAAATGTCACAATAACAAAGCACTTACAATTGTGAGCAGAGTTTCCAATGCCTCAAGCGCTGCTATCTTTAGAGATAAGGGATTACTTGGATGATTATCCGGGACTGCCACTTCGAAAGCATCCTCATTTGGCTGGACAACGATCCCAGTGCTGGCAGAATGTTTCCTTTTCTTACTACTACCGTGAAGAAGGGACCCGTTAGAAGACGTTGGATTTTTGCTGGACAGGGCACCACAGCCTTCTGAACGGATAGTAAGATCCGCAGAAGCGTTCATCATAACTTCCTCTGCCAAATGCATTGCCATTCCTAGTCAAGTGTATAGGTAGAAATGTCAGCCTCATCTTAATCACATGAAACGGGGAAGTAAGTATCCTTCAATAGTATGCAAATTCATATTTGACCGATCAAAATCATTACTATTTTAGTTATTATATGAAACCGAGTGTTGGGTGTTGTTTAACAAGTTAGTAAAATAACAATAAGATTTCAAAGGTGAAAAATGGAAGATAACTTGCGATTATTCCACACAGCAAAAGTGAGATAATGTTGAATTACCTACACCCATGGATATGAGCAATGTTTTAGTGATCGAATAGAGCTTTATCCTCAATACTGGCAAAGAACATTTCCTGAAGTAACTTGTAACAAGTCTCACCACAGATGCAGCATGTGGTAAAAGTTGACTGCAAAATAAATTACAACATGAGGATTTTGTAATTGCCCCTCAACGATGATCCAGAGAGTGTATAAAATCATGACTTGTGAAAAAAAAAAGAATATGCACTGGATCTGGATCTGAATTCTCCCAAAATTTCAGTTATAGCAAACAGAAATCTCGGCAAAATCGGATTCAGTCAAGTCATGAAGTACCAAAGAAACTCCATTACTTTTCAGTAGAGATTCAGCAAATATCAAGATTAGGGTTTGTAATGTATTTGTCCTTTGAGCACTAATTTGTCAACCTCAGATCTTTTTGACCCACCAGATTTAACAACCAGAGTCAATAATTTTTTAATAGGAATATAATGCCAACAGCTACTGAAAAGGAAGTGTTTGAATGCATAAAGGTCCTGTTATAAGCATTAGACTTAATGGCGAGTATAAAAAGAAACTGGTTTACCTGCGGATACTCTTTATAGCAGCGAGTAAGAGGTCCAGAGCAGATGAATGCAAAGCTGGAAGTTCTGCACAAACTATTTCTTGTTGGATTGCAGCCATGAAGGGTGATATGGCGTGTGGTAAAGAGCCATGTACAGACAGCACCCGCTCAACGAGGAATAATATCGAGCGAATTGGAATATTAACCTGATGGTCAAAGAAACAATATGAAGATCTTAAAGAACCATGTGATGGATTTGGAGCAAGTGTGCACTTGAAGCAAAAAAGAGGGAACAGAGCCATCGAACAAACTTAAGCAAGAGCTTATGAGCCATTGATGTAATTATACCTTAGTTTTGTACGAGCAAGTCAGCATTGTGGAGCAGCAGAACATAATTGCAGAAACTCGAGATACAATCAATTGATCAGACTCCCCTGTTGCATCATCTAAGATTCCGTTTGGACCACCCAAGGGAGGAGGAGACTCTTTTCCGGGAGGAACCAACAATGAAATCGCATGTTTACCTTTCGTCTCTGCAACACATGTCAAAAACACATCGATTGATGTTCTGAGACTACCAAAAACACACACACACACAAACACACAAAGCAGATAGACAAAATGAAAAAAGAAGATAAAATTTACCTTCTTCTAGACCTTGGAAAAAATTATTCAAATGCACGTTAGCAGAAATTAAAAGCTTCTGCATCATCAGCGACCAGCTCCCCTCGTCTCCTTTAGCTTTAGGAAGCAATGCTAGAAAGTGAGAGAGTTTCTGAAGGTCGATCATTAAGAAGGTAAGTATGCTTCATCATTTGCTTGCTTAGTTGACGTAAAACCAACAAAAAAGGAAAAATGAAGACTACCTTTAGCATATTATCACTGGTTTTCCCAGCAAATATTTTGGAAACTATGGCTGCTTCAACCTGCAAGGAAGAGGATACGTGAACTAAGTATGAAAGTAACCTGAAAACAAGCAACTTATTACAGTGTAATACTCATCGTAAGTATAAAATTTGTCCTTCGTGGATGCGTTCCGAATTGTCACTCAACTAGAGCCACTTAGATAGGCTTCAATATGCAATTGCTGACAGTCCACGCATAATATACGGAAACCTCCAGATCAACATTTTATGTATTTCCAAATAAACATGTAACACAGAAAGCTAACCTTGTCATAATTGCTATGGAGGGCAACTGGGAAGAAGATTACAATTGTGGATAGCAGATGAAGAGCTCCTTCCTTCATATCCCATAGCAAATAACAAATTCAAATCAAAGGCGTGCAAAGAGATTTGAAAAAATGATTGACGATAAGAAATATATGACAACTCTCACAACATTTACCATGGCAATTCCCAATTTCTATGAGTTCGAGATTTGATTTTGGTAGCTAACTGAAATTAGTGATTTCGGAATCAAATCTTGTAGCTAGTTGGAAATACCACAACATAGTTTTTTGCATACTATAACTAAATCGTAGTTATACACAAAGCACATGGTGTCTCATGTAGAGTAGAACGCTTTTCCACGAGATTTAAACATAATGCATGCTACACATACCAATATCACAACTTCCGACATTTTAAGTGGAAATATGACAAACACCATGATTTTCTGTCAAATGTGTTTAGCATTGGCATGTTCTTTTTTTTTCCTTTTCTTGGATGTTTCCAAGCATATCTTAACTTCAACAGAGATTGTGAGATTAACCAAATAAAGGAACACTATACACACACAGACATTCCACTTACCCACAGAGCTTCTGAAGAATCCTCGTCCAAAAGCTTCATGATTGGTTGGATAAGTTTTGAAGCATGTGAAACTGCATCTTTCTTTGCATGTGGAAATTTAGCCAACCTGATTCAATCAAAAGAGAGTTCACTGCCCATCCTTCCTGACTGGTCTTTAAGAATGATTGCCCAAATCGTAGTGCACCCCGATATGAAAAATCCATAGTTAACGAACTTAACTTCTCTTAATATTTAAGCATTTAACCCCAAAAGTTAAGGAAGATCGATGGAGACTGATTAAAATATATTTTTGCTGAAAAATATCCTTCTATCACATCCATAACTCCTTAAAGTAAAATAATTTAAAGTACATAACCATTTCGTTTAAACCAATGAAAAGCTTTCGCTGAAAGAAAAAAGGCAACGAATATCAGAAAATGGAAAAGCAGATCCATACAACGCAACATTACAGACCTTGTCAGCAGATCTGAAATTGAAGTACAGGAAGCCACTCTAATAATTCTAGAACATCCTGGATTCTGCTTGAAGTGAAACATGTTATATATTTTTAAATAATGATGAAAAAGAAGACTTGAACGACATAACAAGTGTAGAACAAAGATGCATACCCGAATATGCGATAATATCTTGTCAAACCAAACAGAGTAGGAAGTAAAGAAGCGATCCGAGCAGCATTCTTGACAGGTTACTCCCATCAAACAGATACCTGCCCAGCATTTATCTGGCTAAAGCAAAATAGAAAAAAATAAATAAAAGAATGTTCTCATATCTAGACATCAAAGCAGCACCTCAGATAAAGAAATGACTCTATCAGGAACAAATTCAGAGGCAAAATGAACAATGGAAACTTTAAATTATAATTCCTCCGAGAAAAGGAACAGAACCTAGCATTTATTTGACCATGGATCAACTAAGCATATAAACATGACCTATAACTATATCAGTCTCGTGAAAAACAGTTCCTTCTTGTTAGAACACAAAGATTAACTCAAAACATACTCATAATAGTAATCTACATTTTCCTGTAGAATTTATGACAGCAGAGCTCACCCGAAAAAAATCAGAACCACGACTCACTACAAGGGTCCAACCAAAATTCAAATTTTCCAACAGGTCCGTATTAAAAATTTAAACTTCAGCGCGTGAGAAGACTATGATAAAAACATAGCTAAATAAGAAACATATCCTCGATTTCAAAGCTAAATCAGAATTAAAGGAATAAATAAAGTTCTTGCCTTTGGAATGAAATTAGGCACAATGACAACATAACAAATGGAAAATTGATATGGACGTGCCAATTATTTATCTTCAAAATGAACGAGAAAAAAGGATACCAAAATATTCAAACCCAAAAAAAGAGCATTCAGCCATACCAAGGAAACTAATTCTCAGATGTCCCTAGGATAATATTACCATGAATCCTATAACAAGATGGTAAGGTAGAACCACTGAAGACCAAAATCCATACCATATTTGAAGAAACCAGTGTCAACAATCGATCAACCCAATCATCAACAGCCGATTTCCACTTTTCTGTGAGCTTTTTCTCCGTTGAATCTGGGAAATATTCCGATAGAAGTTTATGGGTCTGGATACTCGACACAACCTTCGATAGTGCCAGAGGGTTTGACAGAGGCTGCTTCTCGTGCGGAACATGGTCCGACAACAAATTGCGAAGAATCCGAGGCTTCAGTCTCACATCTCCCATGCCGTCAAAACGCTCGAAATCCGCCATTGAAGAGAAGAGAGATAGAAAACGATTGGCAGTGAACAGAGAAACCGTGCGAGGGCTTTGCCCGGGAAATTAGGGTTTTAGCATTGGAGCTTCAGGGTTCCTTTTTTTTAAATTGGGAACTATCCAATAGAACTATTTCATTTATACAACGGAACCCTCTATTTTAAACTCTTTATAAAACGGTCCCTTAAGCAAACGGCGTTATAAGCTGATAAAGGGTCAGCATTAGGACTGACCATGCATACGTTTAACTTCTTTATTTTCCCCACTGAAAATTCAGTGATCAAACAAATAATTTAATAATTTAGAAAACAATTACATATTTTTTTTAGTTTCTAATTCTCCCGAAAGATACATTCGAAAATAATGTAATTTTTATTTAAATTTATATGATGCATCAGAATTGATAATTAAAAATTTAGTTTGCGTATCTATTTTAGGCTACGAATGTAGGGTTGATTTTAATTACGGAAACGTGTTTTTATCAACCAGATTATAGATCTAGTCATGTTTAATATTAGTTTTACAGATTTCAACGGCGAACAAATATCGAAACAGTTTCAGTGATACCTGTTGCGTTGAAACCGATGATCGGATGTGAGACTTGATATTGCAAGCCCTCTACGCGTATCCACGCCGAGATCGGATCTGCTTTAATGCGGAATTGGGGAAGAACGAAAACTGTTTTTCGTTCTTCGGGTTTTTTCTTTCTGACGGCTATTAGGGTTTAGATTATTAATTTTGATAATCTGATAACGAAAACTCGTTTTCGTTCTTTAAATAATTATTAAGACTTCTTAATAATTGCAACTAAACCCTCAACTATCCAATACTACGTATTAGGTATAGGACTTTCAATCTCCCACTTGCCTTTACGTAATATTTTAAATAGTCGAAGTACATGTATCTCCATACACATACTTGTCCATACATCTTATGTACTAACCCAAAAGAAAAATCAAATACAATTATATTCTTCGGTGCTAGCGGATGAATATAACTGTATCCCACACTGATTGTCTAATAATCATAAGCAAATACCGAGACACTCGTATGCGTGTGACCTCGTAGGTTCATCATTAAACTGGTAGTCAATTAGTCTTACTAATTAACTAATCGAGGTTGGCGTCTAGCAACACTCCTCAACGACCAGATAGTGTGAAGTAACATCCTTACTCTGTAGAAC
>CM071866.1:2052479-2073472 GCA_036759665.1 Gynandropsis gynandra | reverse complement strand
AGGAAATTATAATATTCCAATTCTTCTAGAGAAATTCCTATTGACAGTTCAATGGTAATGTAACCATTAGGAATTCTCCCTTTGGGTCTGTTCAATTATCACATCTCTATGTGCATCATCCATGCATGTGATTTAGTAAAAGAGATCTACTAATTTCTATCAAATAGAAACCATCACATCCATGTTGATCTATCCGGATTACTAACGTCCAATTAGTTATCCTATGATCAACAACGATTTAAATTAAGTTTTACCAAAACTTGACTCTCTTTATCATGATCTCTATCATGATGACAAGTTTCTAAACTTAATCATGGACTCTATCATACTAGCTATGAAAATATATACACATATATATTTACAAATATCATTAAATGATAAAATAATACCATTTTATTTATTTATAACTTATAAGTGTTCAAAATAGAAGACATAAAATAGTTCTTAAATAGTTACAACAGTTGCACTATTCCTAGAACTAATTTCAGCATGCCATGTCTTAAATAGTTACAATAGTTTCACTATTCCTAGAACTAATTCCAGCATGTCATGTCTTTCAATCCAATCTTCAACTTGTGCTTGTCAAACTCATTTGAACCAAGCGCCTTTGTGAGTGGATCTGCTGCATTTTCTTTTCCTTCTATCTTCTGGATTTGAATGTCCCCACGCTCAATGATTTCCCTTATCAGATGGTACTTCTACAGAACATGCTTTGATCTTTTATGAGATCTTGGTTCTTTCGCCTGGGCTATTGCCACGGTATTATCACATAATAAAGGAACTCGTTCCTTTATCGAAGGTACCACACCAAATTCAGTTATGAACTTTCTCATCCAGACCGCTTCCTTAGTAGCTTCACAAGCCGTTATGTATTCTGCTTCAGTAACCGAATCAGCTACAGTGTTTGTTTGGAACTTTTCTAACACACTGCACCCCCATTGAGACAAAATACATACCCCGATGTCGATCTGCTATCGTCTTTATCGGACATAAAACTGGCATCCGTGAACCCTTCTAACTCTAAGTTAGAATCTCCATAAACGAGGAATTGGTCTCTAGTCCTTCTCAAGTACTTGAGAATGGTTTTCACCAATTTCCAATGTTCCTCACCGGGATCTGCCTGATACCGACTCGCTACACTTAGCGCGAAGGCTACATCAGGCCTCGTACATGTCATGGAATACATGATGGCTCCCACTGCGCTAGCGTATGGGATCCTACTCATGCGTTCTCTCTCTTCTTGTGTCTGAGGACAATCCTCTTTGGAGAGAGTAATTCCAGTGCCTATCGGTAGATAGCCTCTCTTGGAATTTTCCATGTTATACCTCTTCATGATGGTATCAATGTACTGGGACTGTGATAGTCCAAGCAACCTCCTTGATCTATCTCTATAGATCTTTATTGCTAGAATATAGGTTGCTTCTCCCAGATCTTTCATGGAGAACTGTTCGGATAACCAAAACTCCGTCTCTTGCAACGCCGGAATGTCATTCTCCATGAGCAATATGTCATCCACATAAAGCACAAGGAAGAAAACCGTGTTCCCACTAAACTTCTTGTACACACAAGGCTCTTCTTCGCATCTAACAAAGTTAAACTCTTTAACTGCCTTGTTAAAGCGAATGTTCCAGGTTCGAGAAGCTTGCTTGAGTTCATAAATGGACCTCTGAAGCTTGCATACCATATGACTTTGAGTTGGCGACGTGAAACCCTCAGGTTGAGTCATGAAGACTTCTTCCTGGAGCTCTCCGTTAAGGAAAGCTGTTTTCACGTCCATCTGCCAAATCTCATAGTCATGGAATGCCGCTATCGCAAGCAGAATCCGAATAGATTTGAGCATTGCCACAGGGGAGAACGTTTCTTCATAGTCAATCCTTTCTTGTTGACTATACCCCTCGGCAACTAGACGTGCTTTATAGGTCTCTACCTGTCCGTCTGTTCCAATCTTCCTCTTGTAAAACCATTTACAACCTATCGGTCTGGAAGCCTGTGAAGAATCAACTAAAGTCCATACTTTATTGATCTTCATAGATTCCATCTCGGATTCCATGGCTGTCCACATTTCTCAGAATCTGGACCTTGTATAGCCTCTTGGAAAGTCAACGGGTCGTCATCTATATGACCGACCACATCCTCTTGCACCATCAGATTAAGTATGTCAGGTGCACGTCGAGCTGTCAGGTGCACATCGAGAACGTGTTGACCTTCTCAAGAAAGACTGTATAGCAGGTTCAACATGCACTGGAATATCTTGTTGGACTTGTTCCATGGACGGGCACTGTTACTTTAACATTTGAAGTTGAAGCGTCGGAGCCTAACACTGTATCACCTAGCCAAGAACGCTCATTTGACATCTCATGTCCATGAGCTTGTGTTGGTTCGCCGGGTTCTTGAATCTCGTCAAGAACTACTTCCCCACCATGAAATCCTTCCTCAAGGAATTCCTCTTCAAGAAAGGTTACCGTTCTGGCCACAAACACTTTGTGCTTAGACGGGTGGTAGAAATAATATCCCATAGTTTCCTTGGGATATCCTATGAATCTACACTTGTCAGACCTAGTGTCAAGCTTGTCTGGCTGAAGTCTCTTAACGAAGGCCGGACACCCCAAACCTTGAGTGTGCCTCAGGTTTGGCTTACGTCCTTTCCATATCTCATATGGTGTCTTCGAGACTGCTTTGGTGGGAACTTTGTTTAGCAGATAGGCAGCTGTTTCTAAAGCATAGCCCCATAAATTCATTGGAAGATCAGTGAACCCCATCATGTGTGTTTCATAAGATACACATATCCATATCTAGACATATCGTCAGTGAAAGTTATGAAATAAGAATATCCTCCTCTGGCTTGAATTTCATAGGTTCACATACATCTGTATGTATGAGTCCTAGAAGTTCAGTAGCTCTATCTCCGATTCCAGTAAACAGAGATTTGGTCATTTTTCAGTGAGACAAGACTCACAAGTTGCATATGATTCATAATCATATTGACGAAGAAGGCCTTCTTTATGCAACTTGTTTATCATTTTTCTCGCCTATATGACCTAGTCTACAATGCCAAAGAAAGGTTTGATTTACTGAATTATCTTTATTTCTCTTCAAACCAGAAATATGCATGTTAATCATATTAACTTTTGCATTGGGTAAGACATATATGCCTTGATGTAAATAACCATTTGCACATAATTCATCATTATGAAAAATAGAGTAAATTTTATTATCAAAGATTGTTTTATAACCACATCTATCTAACATAGAAACGGAAATTATGTTCGAAACAAATTTTGGAACATAGTAACAATCTTCTAAAACCAAGGTCTTGCCCGAAGGCATACAAAGAGAAATCGATCCTACAGCTAATGTCGCAACGCTTGTACCATTCGCAACTTGTAGGTTGACTTCACCTTTCTTCAACATTTTATTGATTCTCAACCCCTGTAACACATTGCAGATGTTAAAACTACTACTGGTATCCAATACCCAAGTAGAAGAATCAATAGTATTTAAAGAAATCATGAAAACATTTTTCATGTAGGTCTTACCCTCTTTCCTTTTGAGAGATATAAGGTATTTCTTACAATTTCTCTTCTAATACCCTTTCTTCTTACAGAAGAAGCACTCAGCATCAGTTTGGTCATATCTGCCCCTTTTGTCCTTGGGTTTGGTCACACCACCCTTGGGCCCATGGGGCTTCTTCTTGGGTTTTTTGTTGCCCTTGCCCTTCTTGGAAGAAGAGCCGACCATCATTACGACACTAGATCCCTTAGACATCTCGAACATTGACTGACATTCATAGTCAATCAGTTGGTTCAGCATCTCATGCAGATCCATGTCCATGTGGTTCATGTTAAAGTTAACAATGAACGGTGAGAACGTCTCAGGTAACGACTGCAAGATCAAATCTTGAGACAACTCTTTGCCCAGTGTGCACCCCACATTCACAAGCTGTTCGATAAGACCGATCATCTTTCGAACATGGGGTCCCACCGGAGAGTTCATAGTCAGTCCAGAGCCTTCGACAATTGATATCTTGCCGTTCTGCTCTGTGCACCGTACATCTTCTTAAGATGTGCAATGATAGAGCTAGGATCCATATCCTCATGCTGGCGCTGGAGTTCTGAACTCATTGAGACTAGGATGATACACTTTTTGTAGTGTCAAGGTCATCCTTTTGCTTTATCCAAACGAGCAAGCAATCCTCATCGTCATCAGCAGGAGATTCCATGATAGGATTCTCGATCACATCAAGTAACTTCTCCTACTTGAGGACGATTTTGAGGTTGCGGTACCATTCATCAAAATTTTCCCATACAAGTTTGTGGACATCGAGAATGGCACGTAGGAAAACTGAAGACATTCTTCGGGAAATCTAGAAGGAAAATTGCAGCATTTATTAGAACACTTATTTAATCAAATAGATATGGACTTTCATCTAAATGATTATTTTATTGATTAATACTACAATAGTATTCAGAAATCGTATTTCTTTCAGTAATATCTCCTAAACTAATCATGCATAAGCCCCCTGGTAGTCAGGTCGTTTCATAAGCATATTAAACAGGTTGATTTTAATATGGCTCTATATCACATAGTCACCTGGTAGTCAGGTCGTTCGTATCGATATAGTTGAGTTCATCCTTCAGCTCATGATGGGATAACAATTAAGTTTATGTCCCCCGGGTAGTCAGGCCATACCATGTAAACAAGAACCTATTCAAAACATCTACGATGAAGGAAAATCCTAACGATAAACAATTTATCGTTTAAGAACTCAATTATTAATTAAAATTCTTAATTTTAATATGACTATATATCGCATAGTCACCTCGTAGTCAGGTCGTTCCTATCGATATAGTCGACTTCATCCTTCAACTCATGGTCGGATATCAATTAAGTTTATGTCTCTCGGGTAGACCAGGCGTTTATAAAAAACTAATTGATTCCTCCCACTAGACATCTGATGTCATAGACGTATGAATCGAATTCTCGAACTACATGTCCCTTGGTAGTCAGGTCGTACCATGTAAATGAGAATCTATTCAAAACGTTTACGATGAAGAAAAAACTTAACAATAAACAATTTATCGTTTTAAGAACTCAATTATTAATATTTAAAATTAAAATTCTTTTAATTTTAAGTTCGCCGGAAGTCGTCGACCGTCGCGACTCACACCTCGGCACGGCGGACGCTGTCCTCTCTCTCCGTTCGCCCCTCTTCTTCCCTTGCGCACGACCCAGACCCCGCTCGTGTCTCCCTCGCGCACGACCGAAATCGCCGCCCACTGCTCTGCACAGCGTCGCCTCCAGCCCGCGCCTCACCGGACGATTCGCGTCCGGAGCCCGTCGGTTCGTGACGATCCGCGTCCGGCGCCCATCGGTTCGTCGCCCTTGGACGCGTAAACCCTACGCCGTCGACCGACGACGCTCGTGCGACCGGCTAGGGTTCGGCCATCGCCTGGCTCTGTCGTTCGGCTTACACGTGATTACGTGATTTTCTGGTGCGCACGCTACGCGCGCGCAATTTTCACATTTTCGATCCAATTTTTCATTAAAAAATTCGAAAAAACCAATACTAAACATGCAACCAGACGCTCTGATACCATTGTAGGTTTGATTTTAATTGCGTAAACGTGTTTTTATCAACCCGATTATAGATCTAGTCATGTTTAACATTAGTTTTACAGATTTCAATGGCGAACAAATATTGAAACGGTTTCAGTGATACCTGTTGCGTTAAAACCGATGATCGGATGTGAGACTTGATATTGCAAGCCCTCTTCGTGTATCCACGCCGAGATCAGATCTGCTTTGATGCAGAATTGGGGAAGAACAAAAACTGTTTTTCGTTCTTCGGGTTTGTTTCTTTCTGACGACTATTAGGGTTTAGATTATTATTTTTGATAATTTGATAACGAAAACTCGTTTTCGTTCTTTAAATAATTATTAAGACTTCTTAATAATTGCAACTAAACCCTCAACTATCCAATATTACATATTAGGCATATGACTTTCAACGAAAACTTAAAATTTTAAAATTTTATATATAAACATTATAAAATGGATAATTCTTCTTGTTGTCATGAGGATAGAGATTTTTTAAAATTATTTATTATAATAATAAATTTAGAACCACTATTTTATAGCCATTACCAACATTTAAATTTTTTGCTTTTTTATTTAATATTTTCTATCACAAATCATTTGTCCAACTAGTTGGTTTCGTACTTCTAAAAATTATAAAAAAAACTTATTTTATATTTTAATTAAGCTCCTTCACTTTTTGGAGTGAATATTTTTATAAAAAAAAATACCATTTCAGATATTTAATATAAAAAAATTTTATGTCTTAATTTAAAAAACACATAAAATTAAAGTGTAAATTAGACCCTCAAGCGACCTCTTCATTTTCTTTAAATTTCTTCAAACAAGTATTTTATGTTTTTTTAAAATAATGACTTTAAATTTCTTTCAAACAAGTATTTTATGTTTTTTTAAAATAATGATAAAATGAAGCATTCTCTTTCGTCACATCATCAGAATAAAGAAAAAAATGATAAAGTTTTATAACTTACTATGATAAATCTAGTATCACTATTTACATGCCCATTACTACCATTTAAAATTTATTTTGACTTTATTATTTAATTTTTTATATCACAAATCATTTGTGAGTTAGTTGGTTTTGTCTTTTTTTAAAGAAATGCATCCTATTAAGCTCTATCAATGTTTGGAGTGTGATTGTTTTTAAAAATAATTTGTAGCATTTGAGATATTTAATATAAAAACTTTTATGTCTTAATTTTTATAAATACATAAAATTAAAATGTGAAGTAGACCGTGAAGTGACATCTCCATCTTCTCTAGGTTCTTCAAACGAGTATTTTATATATTTTTTTAAAGAATGATAAAATGAAGTGTTCTCCTTGCGTCAGGTCATCAAGGAAGAAATTTTTTCTAACTTTTTATAAAATTTTTATAATTTACAATAATAAATTTAGGACCAATATTGTACATGGTTATTACTACCACTTAAAATTATTTTTGCTTTATTGTTTTATTTTTTATATCACAAATCATTTGTCACATTAGTTGATTTTTGTATTTTTAAAATTATAAAAGAAACTTTGCATTCGCATTAAGATATTTAATATAAAACTTTTATATCTTAATTTTTAAAATACATAAAACTAAAATGTGAATTAAGCCTTGAAGTGGCCTTTTAATCTTCTTTGGATTTATTCAAATGAGTATTTTATGTATTTCAAATATTTTTAACTTTTTTTTTATAAATTTATAACTTACAATAATAAATTTTAGGACCACTATTTTACATGTCAGTTATTACCATTTAATTTTTTTGCTTTATTATTTAATTTTTATTTCTCAAATTATTTGTCACGTTAGTTGGTTTTTGTATTTTTTTAAAATTATAAAAGAAATTTGCATTCTCGTTATGCTTCCTAAACTTTTGGAGTATAAGTTTTTCAAAAAAAAAAAAAATTTGTAGAAGAGATATTTAATATAAAAAATTTTATGTCTAAATTTTTAAAAACACATAAAATTAAAATGTGAATTAAGCTCTGAAGTTGTATCATTTTTTTTGGATTTCTTCAAACGAATACTTTTTAAACATAATTTATAATATTTAGAATATTTAATATAAAACTTTTATATCTTAATTTTTAAAAACACACAAATTAAGATTTGAATTAAACCACTATTGATTTCTTCATCTTCTTCACAAAGCTCAAACAACCTTCTATTTCAATGACCCTTCGATTATTTCTGATAGTGGAAGTTCAAACACCCTTCATAGTATATTGTCTCCCCATTGTCGTCTTGGTCCTCATCTATCACACCACGCAGTTCTTTTGTATAGAGAGATTTGAACTCTAGATTAATGGAGTGGGACGTGCGAACGACGATATATTTTCACTTTTTCTTAAACTTTATCTCCAATCTTGGTTAGTGTGGAAGAGTAAACGTCGCGATATTCATTTTCTAGAGTCATGATATCGAGTAATCTCACATTCTTTATCCCTTTTATGCAGTCATTTGAACCATTGATTAATTTGCTTCAGTCATCATATCGGATAACCCAACCTCTTCTCTCCCTCTATTGGTATGAACCATTGGTTTGCAAAGGAGGTCTCAGAGGCTTCGGTGGCCATGGTGACGCAGTAGGTCTCGGAGGCTTGGGGGGCTGTAGTGGCGGAATTGGTGCCGGAGACGGTGGTTGTAGCTGAAGCTCCGGGAGAAATGGCGGATCATTTTCGCGGTGAAGGGGTTAAAGGGTTTTAGTGTCACCACCGGCAATTACAAAGCTCGGAGATGAATCCGCTGACTCGATCAGAAGGTTCGTGAGATTAACCGTCTCTTTCACTAAGAAGGTTCAAAAAGTATGATATCCATTTTCAACGGAATTAAAAAACAAAAGATAATATTCTCGGAACTAGATATTGCCGTGCCTATATCAAATCAAATAAAAATAGTCAAAGGGAAGTCTGACCGTTTTGGATCGAAATATATTTATTTAATTTATTCCCTATTTTTGCATGTTTAGGGTTTCTGATGCTTCATTTAGGTATTGTCCCTTTAAGCCATTTCCTAAAACTTAACACATCATAATAAGACTCCATTTTAGATCTGAAGATGAGGATGAGAAGAATGTGCAACAACGTGGCTTCTTCTGCAAGTAAACCCATCGTATTTTTCAAGGTTTATCTTCCCACAAACTGGTATTCCTGTCTTTTGTTTTCAGAGATCTGTGTGATTCAATGTCTAAATACATACATGTACTTTCAGATATTTCCTCCGTGGTTCATCACCATGTTGGACAAACCATTGCCACGTGAGGTGAAACTGCATGATCAAACTGGAAAATCGTTACCTATCACTCTCTACGCTTCATCTACGACGGTCGTTCCAACTTCTCCCTTCATATTCATGGCAAAAATGGGTTAAAGAAGAGTTCCGCCAATGCCATGAACAGTAACGTACCGTACGAACCGGATGAGCTAGCCAGAAAGAGGTTGAGGACGCTCATGTTCCTAGCGTGTTGATTTTACGTTTAAAATAAGTATATGTAATAGTCTGGTCTGGTTTTTTTTTTTAACTTAATTCGGATTTACAAAAGTAAAATAGGACTATAATTATATAAAAGCAAAATGCCCAACAGAGAATGTTCAAAGATTACAAGCAGTATCTAAAAATAGGTTTGGGCTTCTGTCTAGCGCCGTCTAAGCTTTGAATTAGTTTTGGCCGTATAATATTGAGAGATTTTTTTATATCTCAACGTATAATTTATTACCTTTTTAAAACATCCATCTCTCAATATTTTAAAAAAGCCTTTTAAAACACGTTTGAATAATTTGAAAAAAAAATATTCAGAGAATCTGCTCCCAGACGGAATATGGTAATAATGAGAGGACAGTCATGTACAGTTTCCACATATTGCGAGGGAAACAGAATACCTTAGGGTTCACCATTTTCTAGGTTTACATTTCTTGGCAAAGGGAGAGAGAGATCCATTGGAGTAAATTACAGAGAAAATGCAGACTGAGACAGAGCTCATAAGGTCCGGCATCGTCAAAGGCTCAGTTGTTGAAGTAACTTCTGAGGAAGAAGGATTCAAAGGCGCATGGTACGGAGCTGTTCTCGAAGGAAATCCTTCAGAACCAAGGCGTAATAAGGTTATTGTCCGTTACTTAGCACTGCTTAAGGACGACGGTTTATCTCCCCTTCGTGAACATGTCGACTTAGGCTTCATTCGACCCTTGCCTCCGAAACATATTGTCGCCGAGAATTTCGAGGAAGGGGACGTTGTTGATGTTAGTTACAGAGATGGATGGTGGATTGGGGTTGTGGTGAAGGTAATGGAGAATGATATTTACATTGTCTATTTCGATAATCCACCTGATGTAATGGAGTTGGAGAAAAAGGATTTGCGGCCACATTTGGATTGGATCGACGGCAAATGGGTTCGAGCCGCAAAGCAGGTACTCGTCCTCTACTTTATTAGCACCATGATTTTGCCTCCATTTAACCTTTTCAATCTTAACAGAGAATGACAAAATCGGTATATACCTCCGGGACGACAGTGGAGCTGAGGCCTGAGACAGAAGATCTATGTGATGTTTGGGTTCCGGCTGTTGTTGTCAAAGAGAACGAAGATGGAACCCTCATTGTGAAGTATAAATCTACGAGTAATGAAGGTTCTGCAGAATCTAATATAATCAATGTTGATTTAAGCAATATCCGGCCTATATGGTTACCTTGTGCGGACAGAGAGTATGATTTACTGGAACATGTTGATGTGCGTATGGAGTTTGGATGGCGTGAAGGTCAGGTTATTAGGGTTCTTGCTGGGAAAACATACACTGTGATGTTTATGCGTACAAATGAGAGTTTTGATTTCAATGGTTCGGATCTTAGACCTTCCATGAAATGGAAAGATGGAAAGTGGGAGCATGAACCAGAGGTATATCTTCACTTCCTTCTTGGCTTGCTTCTACTGCCATTATCATCTAATTGTCCTCTTGATCGGAAAGAAACTGAGGCCAATGCCAGAAAGACATCCTCCATGGAAACCCTTCAGACAAAGAGGAACCATAAGGACTCAGACAATGATTCAGCTGTAGATAAGGTTAAGTTAGTCTTTTTTTTTGCTTTTTCAGAGCTTCATACTTAAATTGGGCAATGCATATAATTCTTGGCCTTGTGTATGTAATTAGTGTGGGAAGACTGAGGAGGGGAGGAG
Organism: Gynandropsis gynandra; assembly: GCA_036759665.1. Classification (NCBI taxonomy): domain Eukaryota; kingdom Viridiplantae; phylum Streptophyta; class Magnoliopsida; order Brassicales; family Cleomaceae; genus Gynandropsis; species Gynandropsis gynandra. The sequence goes on along the minus strand of CM071866.1, from coordinate 2,062,719 downwards.
CATTAACAAGAGGAGAAGAGTACTGCCACATGAGTTCTTAAGCTCAGAGCTTTGTCAAGTTGGTAAGTGTCGAATTTCATTTGGACAAAAGCTTTGTTAGGGTTACATCCCTTAATCTTTAGCTTATTTCCATGGAAACTCTTTGTTACTTTTAGACCAAAGTGCTACTGGAGCTTCAGGTAATCCCGAGGTTGTGAATAAAGATAGTAGTAATATCAATGAGGATGAGCAATCTACATTGGCAGAGGAGAAATCGAGTAAGTATTGTCTATATTTCAATTCCAACATATAAACATTGCTGCATTTGTATTCCATTGAAAGTAACATTTATATGGTTCATGGTTAGGTTCCATTAAAACACCAAATGTAATGAACAATGGAGAAAAAGAGTTAGGGTCAGCCAATCCATTGCTTGAAATCAGTGAAAATTTCCGTGAAGGGTCAGCCATTGGCATGATGGTAGTATTCTCTGAACTGATTGAAAGGGTTAACAATCTGTCATTGGATGACCTTCCAAGCACGATGCAAAGCATCAAAGACGGCCTTCTTAAAGTTGAGAAATACGGGTTTGATATTACAATACCACTAAACAAAATCAACAAGCTGATGTCTTTGCAAGATAGGCACATTCAGGAACTGAACAAATTAGAGGAAATCGAGAAAAAAATAGAGGAATGCATTGACAAGTACAGATTGGAGGCAGCGAATATTGATAAGGCGATTCAGAGTGTAGACCAGGAGTTCCACGACACCGTCAAGAATCTGTTCAGATTTAGAACTGAACAAACTAAAGGAAATCGAGAAGAAATTGGAGAAATGCATTTACAAGTCCAATGACTTCAATCCCAAATAGCGAATATTGATAAGGTGATTCAAAATGTTGAACAGGAGTTCGAGGACACTGATACAAACTAAGGGAAAAGAAGGTTTTTCTAGGGGCATTTTCTGTTATAACAAACCCATAGGTTTGTTATGGGTTTGTAGGGTCAAATTGGGATGTTTTTTATGAATTAGATTTATATATAGACGGTACCCTTTCTAGGAAAAAGGAGGAGGAGAATTGAGTAGAATTTGGGTTTTCTTTTGGGAGCTATGATGTCTCCAAAAACCACCACAAACTCTTTACCATTTCTATCATTTTTCTGAGTGTTTGGTTCATTATTCTTCCATTTTCATTGTGTTTTCTTGATAAGATCATCAAAAACCTTATCAATTGGCGCTAGAATCGGTTGAAACATTCCAACGATGGCGACAAAGAAAGTTGAGGTGTTGGAAGAACAATTCCAGCACCTTTAAACATTTCAACAGAAGCAAATCGAGATGAATGATTCGATGGAGTTTAGATTAACTACCCTGGAGCAAGGGATGACAGATCTGAAACTTCTTGTGGAACAGATGCTTCATCGCACAAAAATACTGGTCAACCCAGAAAAACGTCCAGTGCAAGCCGCTCCACCAACGTCCCCAACTCTAAAAACGTCTTTGCACATCCATCAGAAACATTATTCCAGTAACACCTCAAACAACCCTTTGTACGAAGACAACGACATACCATTTAGACATTTAGATCTTCCGACATTTTCGGGGTTGTTCATAGTGCATTCTGTTACTTAATATTCCATTCTTTTTATGAACCCTAGAAGTTTTTGGCTACGAAGAAGAGATTCAATCTGGGTTTTCCAGAATAAGTAGCTCGTATCAGTGAGCTTAATTGTTACAAAGTTTGTGATATTAATATGAAACGGAAAATGAAAATTTTCTAGTTGATTTAGCCATGATCAAGGATCAAAAGGCTCTGATACCATATGAACAATTCAATGTAACAGTGAAAGAAAGAAAACAGAGCATTATGCTCAGCAAGAAAGTTTTTCTCATTACTCTCAAATGTAGCTCGTACACATGGTTTTATACACTTGAAAACTTTCCAGAATCTTCTATCAAATACATTCATCACTTAATACAGAAAGTGAATTGCTGAGCTGTATATTTGTTGGTGCATTTAAAATCCTCTTCGCCTGTAATCTGTTGATGGTGTAGAGTGCACCTTCAGTTGTAACAGACTCCTCTCCTGGTGCAACAAGCCCCATTTGTTGCACGTGCATTCTGTTACTTAATATTCTATCCTTTTTAGTTTTGAAAATCCCATTAGTTTCAGTTGCCTCTTCCCTTCTTCTTTCATCAGCAGCCATGTCAGCATCTTCTTCTCTGTTGTATATGGAAGCTTTTATACTGATGTCTTTGAAAGATATGCAGATTCAGGAACTGAACAAACTAGAGAAAATTGAGGAAAAGTTGGACGAATACCTTATAAAGAGTATCAAGTACGGAGAAAAATCCATGGAGTTGGAGGCAGATAAACTTCGGTCCCAAACATTTTATATTTATGAGATGATTCATTACGTAGAACAGGTGTTCGAGGATACTCTCAATATCTTTCGGAGGCAAGGGTCGTATAGTGTCTACTATACAAAAATATAGGATTCCAATGGATCTGATTTTGGTGGCTCATGTAGTGTGAAAGTCTGATGGTATTATTCAAGTAGGATTCCTCTCTCATATTTCTTCTCATGTTTTGACTTTTCGAGGAAACCGAACGAATTGTTTGGGAGCAATCACTTCTGTTGAACAAGAAAACACAAACATTTTCCCCTTAGATTTAAAATTCTCATGGCAGCTTATGTTGGGATGAATGAATGATGTTATTTACAAATATTTTCCCCTTCGGATTCGAAGTCGATTTCAAAATATAACACATTCGAAATAAAATTAGTGTTAGAATATCCTAAAATGTACATTAGTCAACTCATATTAAATCTTAATTTTAAATATATAATGATCTAATATATATATATATATATATATAACAATACAATCTATATATATGTATTAATATACTATACAACATATTTATATCATTTAATCCAAATAAATCTAACCCATTAATACATGTAACTAAATGGACTGGATTTAACTCGATGCATTAATAAACATAACTCATTCAATATTGGTTGTATGGAATTTAACCCAACTCATTAATATTTATAAATTTAGCAGTGGATAACATTGATTAAAAAAAAGATATTTAAAGGATTTTGAGGCATTGAATTCTTTTTTTGATATTAATAGACTAGCTTTAACTAATAATTATACTTAACTATGAATCAAACATGCGAGATGCGCCGATAGTTATATTATTTATCACAACAATATATTTATTATATTTATCAATTTGAAATTTATATTATAGATATTATTTTGTGTCAATAGTAAATAGTTATTAAAAATTGTATCCAAAAATACTATATATAAATTAAGTGGAACTAATAGATTCAAACAAATATATATATATATATATACACACAAATATTAATGTACATATTAGAGTAATATGAATTATTTATATTTTCTTATATAATGAAATTTGACATATAAAATGATGAAGTTGATAACTACTAAATTTATAAATTGACAAATAATATAAGAAAAAATAGACGGTATGGTGTAATATTTTAATGTTTACAAATATTCGGGGCAATATGTAATTTTTTTAAGTGTAGACTTAAAGAAATATATTTAACATATAAACTATGGTGATTAAAGTATAGAAGAAAATTGCAATAAAAATAAAGGATAATAAACAAATGAAAATTGTTTGTATATAATTAAAAACGGTAAAAAAAACATGTTGTTTTATTGTTTTGCGATTATCCAAATTATAGTGATATCCATAAAATGTATTCATATGTACAATATTTCTTCAAACATTATATTGACAAATTTCAGTTAATTGTAAGTTTTTTTTGCTTTTTCATGGAAAAACCGAACTCTCTTGAACCGGATCACATTCGGTATGAGAAAGTAAATGTGAAATTTATGCGAGATAAATATTACAACGAAATATTACATATTTTATTCCATAATAAATATATTTTGAAATTTAAAAAAGTGTCATGTACATCATTGTGTATAAGTCAATATTATATAATATTAATAAATATTCTCACATTCAATCTAAAATAAAAGAGGTAAAGTATCAATAGTATCATATAACTCATGAGATTAAATTTTATGTTCACATAGATTCAGATCATACGTTTAATGTCCATTAGCTTTTTAAAAATTTTTAAAATTAAATAATAAAAAATACATTTCAAAATTTGTTCATAAACCATTAGAACTTGGATTCGGATCCAATTTTGATTTTTTAAACAAAAGTAATCCGATCTAAAATTAAAAAAATCAACCATTCATATCATCTTTGTATTCTCAATATGATATTTCAAATGTCTTCATTAGGATGATCACAAAATTGGCTTACGGTGAAACCACCTCAGCAAAAGAATTTTATAAAAGGCTTTTTTAAGAGATTCATTTTTTGTGGTAGATAAAACTTTTAATAACTAAAAATCAATTTTTAATACATTTAATAATACTTGCAAAACCCTAATCACAAATTGATATTTTTTTAACATTTAAGAAATCATTATTTTTTTAATTAAAATTCAATTGAAATTTAAGTGGGTTTTTCTGTGAAGAGATTTTTTTATGGGTGGTTAAACTTTTAATAACTAAATATTATTTTTTAAAAAATATTTAAAAAATCATTTAATATTTTTATTTATTAAAATTTAATGAAATTTAAATGGGTTAGATGAAAGGTTTTTTTTTGTGGTAGATAAAACTTTTAATAACTAAAAATTAATTTTTAAAACACTTAATAATCTTTGTTGAGGTGGCATCACCAAAAACAACCTTACAAGGATTATTATATATATAATTTGTGGTCTCTTACTTATCATTTGTGAATTGATTCAAAGACAATGGAAACAAGAGAAGTTATATCATACAATAGAATTAAACCCCTATATAATTCCATCAAGATTTACCTCATAATTAGTTCCTAATAAAATTGAGGAATTAATTACGAGGTTTGTAGAAATTTTAATGTTGTGTAAATCAATAAAAACTGTTTTGTGTGTATGTGTGTATCTATATATACGAGTTTTGAGGGGTTGATGAACAAACAATGTGTTATCAAAATTTGCCCTGTTTTCTTTTTCTTTGTGTAATGTGCTGATTTGTATTATTATCTTGGTCACAAATATATACGATAGGAGTGTATAAACGTTGAAGATAAATTTTGGAAATGATGGATGTGATTTGCTATAGTCCTGTGCAATTAAAAATGATTGATTTGGAGAATATCTTTGTATATTATCTGTCATTACCCCTCGAATTGGAGCATATAAATTGTGAATGTCTAACTTATCGCGTAATTTATAGAAATATTGAGATCCAAGCATTTTTGTGAAAATGTTCGTCAATTGGTCTGAAGAACGAAGATAAATGTTTGAAGCAACCTCTTTTGTATTTTATCTCGAACAAAATGGTAGTTGACCTCAATATATTTGTGTTTTCATGTCCTAATACATATGTATCGGAGATAGTCCGAAACACGTCAATAATAAGTGTAACCAATTAAGTCACATGCTAAGGTCGCCATAGATCGGTATTTGTTTTGGTCGACAAGTGTGTCAGCATAGATTATTTATTTGTCTTTCATTCAATTGGTGAGTTTTTTAGCATGTGGATGTGTCTACTGAGTGTTCTTCTCATTTCTCTATATGGTGTCCAATCCAAGTCACAATAAACATATAATCAGATATCATTGGTAGAACATAATATAATTAATGACATGTTCAGGTTATCATTTCAAATATCATGCAACACGCAGTGCAACTATCCAATGATGTTGTTGAGATTGTTGCATGAATTATGTGAGGATGTAAACAATATTATTTCTGGTCAAGGGATAGTCAAATAAATTAGTTGTCCAAGTAACCTCTTATGTTACTCTGAGTGGCCATATAAATTGTTAATGGATTATGAAAGTTAGTGAATTTGCTCCATTGGAAAGATGGAAGTTTTGAGCCCAATAAACCACATTTAGATACAATATCAAATGTATACATCCGCTGATAGAGATAAAATCCATCAGGATTACAAACCACCTCAATTCCAAAAATTTACTAAAAGGACTCACATTTTTTATGTGAAAGCGGTCGTAAATATATACTTTGATTGCTTTTGAATCGTTGCATCAAATGAGAAGATCACCCCATTCATCCAAACATATGTTTGTACATCACCACAAAACATTGTGTATAATAAATAATCAGACATTGATTGTTAGAATTTGAACAAATATAGAGTTTGGTGAGTTTGGAAAACCAATATCTTGGTGTCTATTGTAGACTATACAAAGATTTATTAAATTTACAGGCAGTCAAAGAATCATTTGAAATCATGCATAATGTAAGTTTTATGTATATTTCTTTTCAAAAACTTCAACGCAATTGAAATAGTTCTTAGTCTTTCAAACGGGTGAATCTAATATAGAGATTTCACAGAATTTCTTGAAATCCGCATGTTGCACCGGAGTATGATTATTATCGTCATTGTGTCTTGCCACATCCTCCACTCGTGGAAGTGTCACACCCGAACTAAAAGTCCCCATGGATGTGTGACTAGACAGAGTTTTTATAACTATTATTACATTTGTCACAAATATATACAATATCAATACATAATCGTTTGAGAGAATTTTGGAAAATGATAAAATATGATTTGTTACAATTTTGTGTAATTAAAGAATTGATTGGAAATATCCTATGTATATTTTATATTATTAAAATTATATAATTGTGTAATTAAAAAATAATTCGGAGAATATCCTTTGTATATTTTATATCATTAAAATTGAATTATTTGAAAGACGTATTTGAATATTAATTTCTATTTTTTTTATAATTTTGAAATCTAATCTTTGTTAAATAGAAGATATACGAAATCTTTATATAATAATTTAGAATTTTTTTAAGTTAGAAGATATAACACCGATCCCATTTTGCCCCTTCGAACACGTGAGGAAAATATGCAAGTTGAAAGAGCAATTCGAAAACATCATCTCCTCTTATTATATATCATTAAGACTATTTATTTAAATGACAAATACTGATACAATTTTCTACAAAATTTATCACTATAAATCGTTACCCTTTAATTAACTTCCTAAAACCCACCAGAACGTGTATTCCATAAAGAAAATATAAAATTGCTACATAATAACATAATTAATCACTTAATAGGTTAAGCATAGTTACAATTACGATTAAACAAGAAAATAGAGACATGTCTTTTGATGTCCAAAAAACATGAAAATGAGGTGAAAATAGGAGAATCTATAGTATAATTCATAGGGCTTTTGTATTCTTCTTCTGTTTCTTCCTCGAGAATCGTCTCGAGGGCGGAGATGCAACGGAGTCGTGATTCAGCTGCGACCGCAGCTGCGGCTCGGGACGGGGCCACCGCGGAGAACGGTGTTAGCGGTTGGGGAGAGAGGGCCTTGTCTCTCAAGATTAGGGTAGGGAGGATTGTATCAGGGGCATTTTGGTAATAACTCATTTTTACTCCTGAATATGTATGTATACAGAATATAGACGAGGTAAAATGTGAAGGAATGAGGTGAAGAAAAGCTGGTTTAGTGCGTGTATATATATAGGAGTGTGAATAACTATAATACCCTTAGTTTTCTATGTATTTACTGAAATATACGTATAATGATTTTGATGATGATAATGATAATAATAATAATAATAATAATAATAATAATAATGACAAAAAAGAATAACAACAAAAACAACTTTTTAAGACATAAATGCATGTTTTTGGACGAATGTAATAATTAAAGAACTTTTAAAAGACGGCCAACCATACATACCGACTACTTGTTACAAACTAAACGTGAAATAATACGTTTTTTAATAATTATCTACATATTATTCATGAAAACAAAAGGCCAAAAGCAGAGTTTTATACAAAAGTTATTTCGGGAAGCGATTAAATTTCCTTTGTGATAACCAATGAGTGTTTGTAAAAGAGATTAATTGTCTTATTATGACTTAAACTCACGTACAGTATATATATATATACACTTTGATATAATAAACCCTAATTATATAAACCCTAATTATATGTTAAATTATATATTTATACATATATATACATATATCCATTATACGCCCTCGAAATAGAATATCCATGATGAGTCCCATCTTGATACACAACGAACTAAAGGTTGCCTTTGGAAAAGATTTGGTAAGAAAATTCGCGAGCTGATCAGTCGAAGCCACATAAGATATTCGTAAGAGGCTACTTTGCACTTGAATCCGAACGAAGTGATAATCTAGAGCAATATGCTTCATCCTTGAGTGAAAAACTAGATTGACAGACAAGTAAGTTGCTCCAATGTTGTCACAATAGATGACCGGTGCAGCGGAAGAGATGACACTACAAAAAAACTCGCAGTTTCCAACGGACGGGGCAACGGATCCGTCCGTTGGAAACACTTACCAACGGATTGTAACGGATTTGTTGATATTTTCAACGGGCAAAAATCCGTTGCAATCCGTTACAAATTTCAACGGAATTATAACGGATAATTTCCGTTGCTATATACGTTGAAATCCGTCGTGATTTTTAACGGATTGTAACGGATTATATCCGTTAGCCTTATCCGTTGGAAGATCCGTTAGAAACCGGGAAAAGGATTTCAACAGGCGTCCGTTGCAAATTGTAACGGATGTCCGTTAGAAATCGCAACGGATGGCCGTTGATATTGTAAATTTCGAGGTTCAACCGTCGAATTAAATTACCGCGATGGAGCAACGGGCATCCGTTGCAATTTCCAACGGATGTCCGTTGGAATATTTACTATATATCGAAACCTAGGGTTACCCCAAAGCATCAATAACAACCATCTTAATATCTATTGTTGAATCCAGAACAACTTTGATGAATTATTTCACCGTCGGGATCGGGAAAAGGATTCCCGACGGTGATGCAGTTCATAAAGGTTGTTTGGAATTCGATAATAGACGTAAAGACACCGGATGTCCGTTGGAATATTTACTATTTACATCGGAGTCTGGAGTTACCTCAAATCATCAATAACAAGTATCTTAATAGCTAATGTCGAATCTAAAACAACCTTCATAAACTGTCTCACCGTCGGGATCGTGAAAAGGATTCCCGACGGTGATGCAGTTTATGAGGGTTGTTTTTGGATTCGATAATAGACGTAAAGATGTTGATTTCGGGTTTTGTTCACTACTTGACATCGAAATTAAATAAATTATAATTACAAAATCGTAATTCATAAGATCTAACTATTGTAATATGAAAAAAAATTGGTAATATTCGTTGGAGACCCGTTAGAATCCGGGGAAAGAATTGCAACGGGCGTCCGTTGACAATTGCAACGGATGCCCATTAATATTGGCAATGGATGACCGTTGAAATTGTTAATTTCGAGGCCACCGGTTTAAATAAATTCACGTGAACCTCCAACGGGCATCCGTTGCAATTTCTAACAGATGCCCATTGGAATGTTCACTATTTAGATCATACCAAAGAGTGCATCAAACCATCAATAACAAAAACATTTTCGAAAAAATGTCTTCGTCTTCAAATCGAAATATATATAGATCAAGAGAGTGGATGTATAGAAGAAAATATCTTGTAACCGAAGAGATTACGCAAGAATTCATACATGGATCGAAGCAATTCATGAGCTTTACATCGATGCAGCCTTTGTGTCAAGAACGCGGGACAATATTATGTCCATGCAAAAGATGCAAAAATATGAAGTATCGAAGTCAAGAAATTGTTTGCAAACATCTTTATAAGGTGGGTTTCGTTGAAAATTACAAAATTTGGTTTTTTCACGGTGAAAATTGCGGTGTTAGAGATATTGTGCAAGATGCACAAGTAGAAAGAAATGAAAAAGTTATTTATGAAGCATCAACGACCAATCCATATGTAGAAATGGTGTCAGATGCTTTTCTTGGAGTTGTTAATGAACAAACGCATGAAGAGATGCCGAACATCGATGCATGTCGATTCTTTAACCTATTGGATTCGGCGAAACAACCTATATATGAAGGTTGACGTGAAGGTCAGTCTCGCTTATCTTTATCTTCAAGATTGATGAGTATTAAAACAAACTACAATGTGGCTGAAAATTGCATGATTCATTTTGCAAAACAATGCTTGAATATTTATCGGAAAATAATCAAACTCCTGAGACATACTACAAAACAAAGAATGTGTTAAAAAATTTGGGAATGCCACATGAGAAAATTGATGTTTGTAGAAACATTTGCATGTTGTTTGGGGAAAT
>CM071866.1:2020583-2047997 GCA_036759665.1 Gynandropsis gynandra | reverse complement strand
TATGTGTATGTGTATATGTATGTGTATGTGTATGTGTATGTGTATGTGTATGTGTATGTGTATGTGTATGTGTATGTGTATGTGTATGTGTATGTGTATGTGTATGTGTATGTGTATGTGTATGTGTATGTGTATGTGTATGTGTATGTGTATGTGTATGTGTATGTGTATGTGTATGTGTATGTGTATGTGTATGTGTATGTGTATGTGTATGTGTATGTGTATGTGTATGTGTATATGTGGTTATATGTGTATGTGTATGTGTTTGTGTATGTTCGGGTAAGCCATGAAATCGGTATATGTATGTGTATATGTATGTGTATGTGTATGTGTATGTGAATGTGTATATGTGGTTAATATGTATGTGTATATGTATGTGTATGTGTATGTGTATGTGTATGTGTATATGTGGTTATATGTGGTTATGTGTATATGTGTATATGTGGTTATGTGTATATGTGTATATGTGGTTATAGAAATTAGACGTTAGAATGTGTATATGTGGTTATAGAAATTAGACGTTAGACGTTGATGTTAGAATTATGTTAGCGGTTCTATGACGTTAGGATTCATCGTTTCATGTTAAAACGTCCCGATCTATCGTTCCGATTTAATTTTTTTTTATAACGATCCACATATATACGAGGAACCGATTTGTTTATAACGATCCACATATCCACATATATATGATTGTTTCTATTTTCTCACGTCAAAATTTCACCAAAACCGATTAATTTTTTTTTATAAAAAAAAACTTTGGAGACGGATATTACTCGACCGTTTCCAATTGGAAACGGATATTACTCGACCGTTTCCAATTGGAGACGGAAATGAATCACCCGTCTCCAATTGGAGACGGAAATTCGGTGCCCGTTCCCAACTTTTAATCAGGTTCGAGCTGCTCCCCTTCCTCCTCACGCTGCAATTCGTCGACTGCAACTCTAATTCGCCTTCTCTCGCCGCCGTTCCCCTCCCATCCCTCGTCGCCGCCGTTCCCTTCTCTCGCCGTCGTTCCCCTCTCCTCCCCTACTCGCCGCGAATCAAGGTAATTTCGTTAGAATTTTACGCCGCTTGTGTATAATTTCGGTAGAATTTTATATGAACTGCCATTGAATCTTATATGAACTGTATTAGGGTTTGAGAATCAAACCGAAGTAACACATGTAGATTCCTGCCATTGAATCATCTATGAATTAGGGTTTGAGAATCAAACCGAAGTACCTGTATCATAGAAAGATAATCATATAATGATGGAAATACATCTGTGAAGAAGATTATTTACTCTCCAATGGCTGTCAGTAGTAGATTGTGATGGTGTTCTAGGGCATTCGTTTGAGCGTCACTAGTATATGGTCCCGATGAAAAGAATGAAACAATATAAGGATAAAACAAAACAATAAAATGTTCTAAAAGCGTCAAGAAATTATACGATATCGATGAAAGAATGCAATAGAACAATAAAATTTTAATCGTTAAAATTTAGAACAAAAAATGCGGTTAGACGTTAGAATGATGTTAGCGGTTAGAGGTTAGAATTTAGAAATGTACGTTGACAATATTTTGATTTTACATTTCAGTATGTCACGACGCGTTGGAAGAGGCGGTAAAACGAGAAACCGTCCTCAATCCGAGGAAAGTGGCAACATTTCGTCTCATTCCCGACATTCCAATTCGGGATATGATGATTACATGAATCCACATTTGTTCCGAAACACTGGATCGACACAATCGGGGCAATATATGCCGTATTATCCGCAAATGCAACCACCACCAGATCAAGTACAGCATGACGATCCACATATATACGAGGAACCAACAGTGGAAGAAATTTTAGCAATGGATGAAGAGCGGCGGAAGCTTCCGCTTATAGACCCTGATGAATCCGGCGCACTATGGTACGTATACTCAATTTCAAATCTCAACTATAAATAATTAACTAAATGTTAATTTATCCGTAATTATGATTTGTAGGTTTGGAATTAAGCAACTTAATCGGCAAATAACAATTGTTATAAAAGCTGATTTTGATCGGTTCTGTTACGATTGGACACATACCGATCCAGAAATTAAGGAACGATGGTGGAAATCATTTGTGGTAAGTTTTAAACAATTTTAAATTTTATCATGTAATTTAAATTTAATAAGCTTATTATTATTGCAGCAAAAATATTATTGGAATCCCGCCATACTAGTACTAGTAAAGTCCGAATTTGAAAAAAATGCGGCATTGCGTCTCAAGTCTATCGTGGGGAAATTGCACGCAAAACGATGTTTAGACGCCACAGGCAAAGAGTGAGCGAGCAAGTAAATCCCGACGTTCTGATAGAGCGGGATACGGGATGAGCGTGCACACGGCAGGATCTCGTTCTTTTGCGGAAGTATACGAAGATCTGGTAAGTTTTATTCAACTTTATGCATTTATATAAAATTTACATTTTATTAAACTCTGTCTTTTTTATTTTTTTCAGGCGAAAGAGAAGGGATACGAACCATCATATATAGAATTGTTGGAACGTACACACGTTAGGAAGTCAGATGGTTCGTGGGTGGATCCTAAGGCGAAAACCATTCACGATGAAATTCAAAACATTGCATCGGAGCGAGTATCGCAAATTCCCTCGAGAGAAGATGGCTCACAAACTACTCTTAGTTAGGAAAAGTACAACGAGTTGTATCTCGAGGTAATGATTACATTCTACTATGATCTAATTTCATTATTTTGAAATGTTATTAATTCTCGGTATTTGTTTTACAGCAAGTTACGCCCTACAAAGGTCGTATTTTCGGACTTGGAGCAATGTCCTCAAAACATTCAACTTCATCCAAAGGTAAACAAAAAGTGGATTACGAGCTCCGACAACAAATGGACGAAAGGTTCCAAGAATCCGACAGGCGCGTTGAACAAGCACTAAAGGAGGCGACAGGCGCGTAGAACAAGCACTAAAGGAGGCTGAACTATCAAAAAAGCGTGCTGAACGATCAGATAGGCGTATGGATAAGCTTCTGCGCATGATGAAAGCGCAAATGCCTAACATCGATTGGGATGCAGTTCAGAACAGTGATTCCGACGAGGAGTAATCGGACGACTTAGGTTTATATATATGTAATCGGATTAATGTAATGTAATCGAACTTTTAAAAATATGTAATCGGAATGTAATGTAATCGAACTTTTAAATTTATGTAATACTAATATTTATCTTTTAATGTAATTGATTAAATTTAAAAATTTTAATTTTTTTTATTTAAAAAAAAACATTGGAAACGGAAGTCTGCCGTTTCCAATTTGGAAAAGGCTCGGGCCGTCTCCAATTTGGAAACGGCAAACTTCCGTTTCCAAATTGGAAACGGTTTGTTTTCCGTTTCCAAATCCTGGGACCGATTGGGAACTACTTTTCCGGTCCCTAATTAGGGACGGATTGAGGACTAAAATTTCCGTCCCTAATTAGTAACGGATTGGAGACCACAAAAAATTAGAGTCGCGCGATTGGATATACCACTGGTGCACACATGTTCTACATAACGTTAAGTGCTAGTACGAACGTTGTACACACACATTGTGTACAACATTCGTGATAAGTGTTAGCACGAATGTTGTAAACACGTTCTACACAACGTTCATGCTAAGTGGTAGCACGTAAATATGTACCATACAAGAAAATGTTCTATATGCCTGTAGCAAACAGGTTGAGAAGGTTATTTGAATCGAAAAAAACTGCTGCAGTAATGAGATGGCACACAGAACACTCAACGACCGAAGGTATAATGCAATATCCATCGGATGGTAAGACTTGGAAAGATTTCAATGAAATATTTCCCGAGTTCGTGTATGAAACGAGAAATGTTTATCTTTGCCTATGCACGGATGGTTTTAGTCAATATGGACAATCTGGAAGTCAATATTCTCTGTGGCCGGTGATTTTGTCTCCGTATAATTTACCTCCGAATATGTGTTTGAAAAGAGAGGTAATGTTTCTGACGTTACTGATTCCAAGACCAGAACATCCAAAGAAAAGTTTTGATGTCTTTTTGTAGCCCTTAATTCATGAATTGAGACAGTTGTGAAACGAAAGAATTCTTGGTTATGACGTCAGTACGAAGAAAATTTTCACATTGAAAACGGTCTTGTTGTGGACAATTAGCGATTTTCCTGCCTGTGGAATATTATCTGGATGGAGCACGCACGAAAGATTGGCATGTCCATATTGTATGGAGGATACAGATTCATTTCAACTAGTACATGGTAAGAAACCATGTTGGTTTGATTGTCATAGAAGTTTTCTTTCTCGTGGCCATGCTTTCCGAAAAGATAAAAAACCATTTTCGGAAGAACGTGGTACAAAAAGAAGAGGCACCGTGCATGCAAACCGAAAAACAAATCCTTTACAAAAGATTGAACACAATGGGTGATTTACAAGAATCGGTAGAATGCGGTGGAGATCGTGGGCATCGTAAATCAAAAGTTCAAGGTGAATGGCATAACTGGTATAAACGTAGTATCTTATGGGAACTACCATACTGGAAGTCATTGATATTACGTCATAATTTAGATGTTATACATATTTAAAAGAAATTTTTCGATAACATCATCAATACGGTTTTGAATATGGTGGGTAAAACTAAGGATAATATACAATCAAGAAATGATTTGAAGTCAATATGCCGACGACCTGAGTTGGAATTAAGAGATTAAAGGTCACCTGTCCCGGTATTGAGATTGTCTGGTTCGGCGAAAATGACATTATTAAAGTGGTTAAAAGAGGACGTTACGTTTCCCGATAGATATGCATCGAACATTGCTCGGTGTGTGGATATTGTTGGTTCAAGGCTGATATGGTTGAAAAGTCACGATTGTCACGTTTTCATGCAGCGACTCATTCCAATTGCATTTGCAGAGCTCTTCCCATGGAATGTTCACGATGTGTTATGCGGAATCAGCATATTTTTCAGAGATATATGTTCAAGGAATTTAAAAAGGGATGACTTGGATTCAATGAAAAACAATATCTCTGAAGTATTATGTGCATTGGAAAAAGTTTTTCCGCCTTCATTCTTCGATGTCATGGAGCATTTGCCAATAAATTTATCAGATGGATGTATTCTTTCGAAAGGTTTTTCTTTCATTTAAAGAAAAAATAAAAACACAAAACATCGGTCGAATGATCTATTGTCAAACAATACTTGCTGGAAGAAATCACATATTTCAGCACATTTAATTTCAAGTCGCATATTCAAACGAAAGAACGACGTGCAACGGATGATCACACAAACTATTTGTATCAATATAATCCGTAGTTTGGTATAATCCATGAGATGTTTACACCGATTGGACGTATATTTGGTAAATCTGAAGAATATTGGTTAACACCACATGAGTATAATCACGTTCACACATATATAATACTAAATTGTCAAAAGTTATTACAGTTAGAAGGTACTGGTATATATTATTCAATCTTTTAAATACATATGTATATATACAATTTTAACATATTTTCATTACATAAGATATTTGATGAAGAAGTACTTGGTACATATACTCATCTAAATGCAAATGAACTCACACATATGAAAGTTTAACATTATGGCTCGTGGTTGAGAGACTACGTAAGTACTCATGTACACATCTATTAAAATTAATTGCATTTATCATAAAGTATTAATTTGTTTATACGTACAGGTGAAATATTCTGATGAAAGGCTTCCTACGTGGTTAAAAGATTTGGCTATTGGCCCTATACGAAATGTCATGTGTTGGCCAATCTTGTTTACTCGCGGCTACACGTTCCACATGTACGAACACGAAAAACATAGAAGCACATACAATTATGGCATTTTCATTAATAGTGATATAGATGGTGATAACTTCTACGACATTTTGCACCAAATCATCCAAGTCGAATATCTCGGTCTTGTTGGGTTGAAGGTGATGCTTTTTAAATATCAGTGGTTCGACCCAACTGTAGGACGTGGAATATGAAAAAACCGTTGGGGAGGAATTGACGTCAATCGACATGACAATATGGTAAGTATGATCCATTCCTCACAATAGATCAAGTAGATCAAGTATGTTACATGAAATATCCAACAACATTGAAATGTCGAAGAGAGGAGTGGTGGGCCGTAGTAAAGATCAAACCATGAGGGATCATAAGCTCTAATGATAAAGAAGATCCATTGCAACCCGATCATCCGCAGCCGATTCGTTTAATTGATACAGATCACGAGGAGATTCTTGCAAGAACTAACATACACGGATAATTCATACGCGATTACGAAGACGTTGAACCGGAAGATACTGAAGATGAAAACGGCGATGAATTCAATGAAAAATCGAAAGAAGAATTGCCCATCGATGAATCTACTAAAGAAGAAATGTAAATACAATAATTTGTACGATGTGTAATAAATTTAGATGGTGTGTAATGTACATGACGTGTAATGTACATGATGTGTAATAATGTAGATGATGTGTAATCGAACAATCGAAATGTTAATACAATCGAACAGTTTATATAAACAATGTTTAATGTATTAGAAACTAGAATTATCTAATACCAACGGTCATCCGTTGGAAATATTAACGCATGCCGATTGACACCCGAAATCGCTCCCGACACTTAGAAAAAATTTCTAAGTTTTCCACATTTCTAACGGGCATCCGTTGGAACCTGTAACGGTCAAAATCTTCTAACGTCCATCCGTTACAATTGGCAACGGATGTCCGTTAGAAAGTTGTAACGGGCATCCGTTACAAATTTCCAACGGATGCCCGTTGGAAAGTGTAATGATGATGCCTACCCTAGTCTGCAGAATTTCCAACGAGTATCCGTAGGAAATTGTAATGGATGCCCGTTGCAAAGGGATACGAGCCGCCATTTCATCGTCCGTTGCCTCGGGAACACCCATTTCCAACGGGCATCCGTTGGGAGTTCCAACGGATGCCTGTTGGAAAGGTAGAACGTCGCGTCAGTTACTGTGTTTGTTGAGATGACATATTTTCAACGGAAAGTTCTATATATAAACCGTTGAGCAGTTTCATTTTCAACACAAATCAGAACCTCAAAATCCATTCAAACTTTACATTTCACACACAAACACATTCACAAACACTAGAAGAAAATGAGGGCTAGACGATTTATAGGATCAGGAGGAATGTTGGCTGGTTCTGCGGGAGCTCCTCCCCCGCCTCCACCACCACCATATCGTCCTCCTTCACCAATATCGACACCGGCGATATTTGATGAAGATGATAATATGGTAGATATTGATTCCTTGATCGATGATTTTGATGGGCGTCCTAACATTCCGATTATCGATCCCGACCGTTATGCCGGAATATTATGGTAAAAAAATCATTTTTTGTAGGTTTGACGTGCATGATGTGATCAACCACACGAACAACAGCATCATTCAAGAGTCCTTAGAGCACCAATTATATTATTCCTGGCAAGTTACGCGAGAAGTCGTGCGCCAGCGATGGTGACACACTTTTATCGTAAGTTTTAAATTAGATTTCATTTAAAATTATTAGTTATATATATATATATATGTTATAAAACTAACAATTTATAAATTATTTTGCAGTGCGCATACAGATGGCGGAGAAAGGATACAACATGCATCTACGCAGTATGGGTGCACGACATGCAGACTCGGATGCGTCTTATGATGAACAACGTGAAGCGCAACTACTACACCAAAAATCGCAAACCAACATGGGCAACAGACGCGGTCTTCAATCGAATGATTCAACATTGGGAGTCCACAGACTTCAAGGCCAAGAGCGATAAGGCCAAAAAATGTCGATACGGCGAGAAGGTTCCCAGAGATGGTCCGTATCGCCATGCTTCGGGATCAAAATCATTCCCGAAGAGAAAACACGAATTGGTAAAATTTATTATTACTTAATTTTTTTTAAAATATTTATCTAATTAAGTTTATTTTATATTACAAATGCAACGGATAGGAAGAGAACCGACTCTTCTTGAGCTGGTATTGGAAACCCACGCTGAGAAGAAGCCGGTTGTCGGGGAAGAGGTCGACGAACCCGAACTCACTGATCCTCGAGCGGATAGAACCGTGAGAGCTGTGACAGAGAAGATTACACAGCAATCACTAGCTTGCGGTTCTACTCCCGACGAGTTGAGTCCTTTACAAAAGAACAAATTTTATTTAGAGGTAAAAATTTTTTCTTTTATTTTTCGATTATTAATAAAATATTTTGTAAAAATCTAAATCTAATTTTGTTTGTCTTGTAGTCGGTGAAACCGTATAAGGGGTGCCTATACGGTCTCGGGGTGCTTCAAAAAGATATCGTCGAGACGCCACGACGGTACCTCCCGCAGTCCAAGAGAGTTTCACGCAACAACGGTGGATCGAGGATCTCGAATCACAACTTTGAGAAACTCAAGCCCACGTGACGCGACAAACCTCCCAAATACAGCAGTTGGAGAGCGTCATTGAGTTGTTGTCCGGCGAGGTGAGGGGATCAACGTCGCAGCAAGAAGCGGGTCTCGATTCGGATGCAACACCGTCTAGAGGTGGTGGTGATCGCGGAGATGATATTGGTCCAACCGATCTAAATGAGATGTCATAGGATTAGTTTTAGTTTTTAATATTTTTTGTAAACAATTTTAATATTTTAATTAAAAACATTTTAGTTTAAGAAATATTATTATTTTTTATTTTTTTATTTTTTAACCACGTTTCCAACGGATGCCTGTTGCAATTTCTAACGGGCATCCGTTGGACGCCATTTCTCACCAAATAGTAACGGACGTCCGTTGTCCTTTCCTGCCAATTTGCAACAGACGTCTGATAACACGTAATCCATCGTAGTATTTACATGATTCTTAGGTTTAGTTTTTATTAGATTTCTTGGACTTTACCGATTTATTGAGTTTAGTCGAGACTTTTATCTACCATTTCGTGTTTCGTGTAGGAAATGAAGATATGAAGAAAAACACGAATGATTACGGCAATCCCACCCCGGAAACGTGATTGAATGAGAAGATACCTCATGTGCACGGTCACGGAAGAAGCGGAAGGAGCGGAAACCACAATTGAAGTGTGCACGCTCGGGCTGAGAAGTGTGTCCGCTCGGGCTGTGTATGTGCACCCGATCGGGCTGCAATTTGAACCAGAAATTCACTGAGAGTTAGCCCGACTCGGACTCAAAGGATGCACGCTCGGGCAAGCCAGCCCGACCAGGTTGAAAGTCATGCACGCACGGGCTAATGAACTGCACGAGCGGGTGGAGGTTGTGCCCGCGCGGGTCCACCTTTTTCTCAACAACTTTCCTTGAACTTTGAACGACCTGAACTTAAAAGGAACAGAAGGGGGAAGCATAGATCAGATTGGAAAAGGCAAGAGAACAAGGGGAACGAACCAGGAAAAGGAGAAGAGAGAGAGCACGGACGAAGAAGGAGACTTCAGGGTACCGAAGGATTCGTCGGAGGTTACGCTCGAAATGATAGGGGAGTCGAACACTTACTTCGTTTTTTGTTTGCTTCTCTATGTATTCTGAGTAGTTCTCGTTGCCATGGGTTAGGGATGCCATTGTATTGGATCGTTTAAGTTATTAATGCTTGATTTCGGTTTTGTTCAATTGAATGGTCCCATTTGTGCGTAATGCCTTCATACATTGTTGATTTCAAGTTTAAATAAGACTAGATCTATTCTACTGAGATTATGCATGTTTGAGGGAGATTAGAGATTCTTCTAGGCTTGGGAAAGTCAGATTTGAGTCTTGTGAATGAACTTTCGAATGAATTAGGTTAACGAGAATTTGGCCAATCGGTTAATCTATTTAGGAACGGTAATAATCGAGGTAGAATTCCCATTGTTCTTAATGCATCTATAAGTTCCGCGCTACATAGGGATATGAGTATCGTTGATTTCCTAGATAGAGGATTTAGATTTACGCCAACTCATTTCCGTTTATAGAGGTCGAGTTCCCATCCGACATTAGAGGTTGAATTCCCAATCATTCTTCATACATTTAGAAGTTTCGCACTACATAGGGATATGGGTGACGTTGATTTCCTAGGTAGGAGATTTAGGCTTACGCCAAGTCATTTCTAGCATTAGAGGTAGAGTTCCCTACTGTTTTTCATGCATCTAGACGTTGCGCGCTGCATCGGGAGATGAGTGACGTTGATTTCCTAGGTAGAGGATTAGATATTAGTTCCCCATCGATTGATACAAACCGACTTCATGATCCTTAGAAACATCCATTGCATGTTCCGGTATTCCCGAAGCCCATGGTACTCTATCTTTTTTAGTCTAGCTTCGTCATCCTTTATTATCTTTACTTTCCCGTTTCATAATCTTATATTGATCGATCTTCTTCTCGTGAATTCTTAGTTCTAACGCTGCACTCAGTCCCTAGAGTTCGACCCTTGTACTACACGAACCGTATACTTGCGGTAGAGTGGTCTTGGAAATATTAAAACCTCTGATTCCACACATCAACGTCCGTTGCTCTTTCCCGCCAGTTTCCAACGGATGTCCGTTGGAAATTTCAAATTTCCGCTCATTTTTCCCGTCTAGATGGCAACGGACGTCCGTTAAAACATTGTAATGGACACCCGTTACCATTTCTCAATGTGTTTCCGTTGCAATTTTGTATCGTGCATCCGTTACAAAATATTTCAACGGACGTCCGTTGTAAATTTTCAACGGCTCTATAGCGCTTCCGTTACGCTTTTGCAACGGATCCCGATTTGCAACGAGCGATTTCCAACGGGGTCGGATCCGTTGTCGTCCATTGGGAAGAGCCTTTTCCAATGGATTTTAGGCATATTCCATATAAAATTCAGAAAAAGATCATTTATTGATGGTCATCTCCGTATGAAATCTATAAAGAAAAAATTATTTATGAAATAACTAATATAATATATAAAAAAACATCGATATATTCATTATCAATTGGTTTGGTTATTGACAAAATTCATCAATAAAAAGACACACATCAAAATTATTAAATGTATTTTACGTGGTTATCCAATTCTTATTTGTCATTCTTTTGTTATTTTTTATATATGAAAAGTTCATAAGTAAATTATTAAAAGAGAAAACTCAATAAAACGCGATCGATAATTACAAAATTTGTTCCATATGTAATTTCGTTTTCGGAATCATATTTCGTGGACCTCCGAATAAAAAAGATGGAAAAAGGAGAAATATGAACGCTTATGAGAAAATTTCGAAGTTGGGTTTTGTCTTGATTAGGGCAAAAAGTTTCAAAGATGTTTCCTTGTTAATTTTCTCCGATGGGTCTGTGCCGTGTCTGAGACGGCACAGATGAGTTCCATCTTCACAGCTACGTCTCTTCCGGCGCGTATCATGTACGCTCCGCCGTATCGTATACAGTAAATACACGAGAGAGATACATTTATGTACTACCGATCGGAACCTTAGTTATGCGAGATAACGAAACAATTAACTCGTTAGTAATTACCCATTTCACCAATATTAATTTGCATGTTTCTTTATTACGATTGATCCAGTGGTTCAACTTTTAGTGTGAAAATATACATTTTCACAATTGTTATACCGAAGTTTAATACTGTTTATCTAGTGAATTTAATTATGAAATATTTCTTCATATCTAAAAAAGTTTGAGCTTAGTATTTATTATCAAAGTATAAACTGTGAATATATATATATAAGAATAAAATGTAAAGATTTTTGAGGTTATAGGTAGAATTTAAATGTATTGTGCTATTATATTATTAGTTAACAAAATTAAAGTGATTATATATAAAAAATATATAATTAAAGAGTGTAATTATTATAAAATAAAAATGTAAAAATTAAATTCGTAATTTTTATTTGTTGATGATCCAAATTAGAAATAAGAAAATATGTAATTTCAATTAATATATGAATTATGATTCCTGATTAATATATAGAAAAAATATTTTACGTTTCATATTGAGAAACAAAGTCGCTAATTATTCATTGAAAAATTCAATCTGATATACTTGATAAATAAATTTCCGTAAATATTACAAATTTATAAATTCTACACAAAAATCTTACTCCAATATATATTAAATATTTCATAAATATATTATGCTAATAAAGATGGGTGTCTATTTGTTTTGTAGATTATAAACTTCAGCTCTTCACTCTATAAATATTTCTTAAATTGAATATGTCTAAAATTTATATAACTTAAATAGTCCGTAGTTTAACAAAACAACAAATTAATAAAATATAAAAACTCATCCTGTTAAATTTGTTTGCCAAAGCGTGAATGATTTGCCCCGGTCTCATGCATAATTATAGAGCAATGTGTTATAATAATATCGACAATGCAATTAAAGACTCACTTAAGCACGTAATTACGTGCTTAATTTAGGATATTATTTCCTGCTGGTTCATATCTACACAACTTCATAATCTAAACGTGCCACTAATAATTTCATACATTTAGCATGCACGTGAATGGTATCATATTTGCCATGCAACGGAGATGCATGATGCATAATACATCCATATATGTATACGATACGTATATGGATGTATTATGCATATATATACACATAATATATGTTGTGTAGATTAGTCAGCATGTGCATGTATATGTACATCATAAAACATAGACACGTTGCCTTATCCAATTACTAATTTACTAATCGTGGTTTTGTTCACGTGGTACATGACCCACCCTATCCTGTTGTGTTCCGTATCCATAGACTGTACCTCCAAACTTTCAATTATCCCTTCTCTAAAAACACAACTTAGCCATTTTTTAATACTTTTTTGAAAATATAATATAGCTAGTAATGACAATTATCTGACATTAAACACTATATTATAAATAAGGCAGGGTCTCGTTTATGTAAGTTTGGAGGAACGAAAGAATCACATAAACTCTATACTTTTTTTTAAAAAAATTTTATTCAAAGACGATCAAGTTTAAATTTTATTGTCTCGTTTTGAATAAATATTCGAGAATATTAAGATTTTATAATTTTGATATATTTTCACTTCAATTTATATGAGATTAGAATTTGATTAGCTAATATTTAAATTTTTTATATTGGATATTTCAATTTATATGAGATTAGAATTTGATTAGTTAATATTTAAATTTTTATATTGGATATTCGATTGTATTTATGATTGAATATGTAAAAATATTATATTGTATTATTTTGTATCGTTTCATTGATAAAAAAATATAATATATGTATATAATTTTAAAATTTTAAATTAACTGTTGATAATTGTTATTTTGTATAAAAATCAGATTATATAACCTTATTCCAAATAAAACACTATGATTTATTCGAATTTCCGGAGCTCTTTGGTATAACTTTGGGTTAAAAAGCTATTACCCAATTTTTAGAATGAGATTTGAAATGTCTTCTACTTTATCTCTTTAAATTGTTTTATATCTTTTGGATTTTGTGGATAGTATTCATTTGTATTTTGTATATTTTTTTCCTAAAAAACGTACTTTTTAGTAATATACATAAACAAAAATTACACAAAAAAACGTACTTTTTAGCCGTTTTGGATGACGTGGACCACGAAGAAAATATTTTTTTAAATGAATATTTTGGGCTGACGAATTAATTCCACTAACCTGGACATCAAGTTATTTTTGTCTCTTTTTGTAATGCCTTTCAACATGACTCTTGAATGCCCAGGTCTATACGTTTTTTAAATTGCGCGAGATTTTGTCTTTATTATAATTTGCATGAAATTTTAACATTTGAAAATGGGTCCAAATTATAAAAAAATATATAAAATTATATTTATAGACATATATATCATTTCTATATCGTGTCACCAACAAAAGATATAACTTTACGGCATATTACATTTATTTAATGTAAACACTGTTATTGTGAAGATCATCTCTTGTGGTGAAATTTACGTATTAAAGTTTACATTTCAAGAATTGTTATAAGTTTTTTGTATTTTGTTAATTCAGTTAGTATAATTAGTTAGAATAATTAAGACTATAAATACATGTAATAGGTGAACTTTGTATTCATTCTTTTTCATTCAATAAAATTCAATATTTTTCTCCTATGCTAAAATGGTATCAGAGCCCTTTTTAACAAAATGCCTAATATCCTAAAAACCCTAAAATTCCCTAAAATCCCTAAATTTTCCTTCTCCTTTTTCCTTACTTAATACGCAAAACCAGTGGTTTCTTCTTCGCTTCGCCGGGTCTGAATCCATCGCCTTCATCCTCCTTCAGCTCCGGCGTCTCTGTGACCGAAGCTCCTTCTTCATCAATCACCGATTGTTCTTAGACTTCTCCCTGTTTTCATCTCTTCCGCTCGCCGCTTCTCCATTTCTTTCGGCGATTTGATTGTTTTTTTCTATTCTTTCTTCTTTTTCCTCCAGCAATCCTCTCTTGAATCGTCTGTTATCGGCTATTTCTTTTTGCTTTGTTTTTGATCTTCGCCGGATTCTTCATTCCCTTTCTTCTCGGCATCTTCTTTATTATTTGCTGGTTTTTCTTCGAATTTCTCTTCTGTTTCTTCTAAAAACCTTCAATTTCAGAACCTCTCCTTCTGGTTCTCTGCCGATTCTTCTTTGACCGGATTTTCGATTTCAATCGGTGATTGCGAAAAAACTGTATAAGAAGGATGGCCACTCAAAATCAGCAAACAGACCCCTACAAAAATCCACTATTCTTACATATGAATGACACTCTTGTTTCAGATAAGCTACAGGGGGAACTGAATTACAATACATGGAGAAGGTCAATGTCGATGGCATTTAATGGCCGCAACAAATTGGGATTTGTCACTGGTAAGATCCCTCAACCTCCTGCGGATAGTCCAGAATATGAAACATGGAACCGCTGCAATGATATTGTGTGTTCTTGGGTTATAAACTCCGTATCAAAAGATATCGGAGATAGCATTGTTCATATGAACACCTGTTGAAATATATGGAAAAACCTCGCTGAAAGATTCTGCCAAAGTAACTTGCCTAGGATCTATGGTATAGAAAACGAATTACAAAACCTACGTCAAGGATCTTTAGACCTTAACACCTATTACACACGACTCATAACCCTCTGGCAAGAACTGAAATCCTTAGATGAAACACCTACCTGTAACTGCAATATTTGCACCTGCCAATTGAATAGTCGTTTAACAGCTCGTGAGGAACGTCGATATTTACTGAAGTTCCTCATGGGACTAAATGATTCATTCACTTTGGTTAGGCGTCAAATTCTGCTGATGGACCCATTACCCTCCGTTTCCAAAGCGTTTAATCTTGTTGTTCAGGATAAACAACAACGTGGTATCTTGCCCCCACCAGATGCTTTAGTTTTTCAATCCTCTTCTACCAATTTCAACCTTCGTCCCAATAACCAACAACATAATATTGCCTATAGATCCAGAAACACTTATACAACCAATTCTCAACCAAAACCCAAACCCGTTTGTAGCCATTGTGGTCTCACTGGTCATTTAGTGACTAAGTGCTATAGATTATACGGTTACCCTACTGGTTACAAAACCATTACTCCTACTCTACCTCGACCTAGATATCCATTCTTTACCCCTCGAGTCAACAACCTCACCCAACCTATAAATGTCATCCCTACTGCACCTCCTATTGATCCTATTCATAGCAGCAATCCGACTGTCACAAACAGTGAATCTTTATTGTCTCAAGATCAATTGCAACAAGTCGTTTCTCACCTTCAACACATTTCTGCATTGCCAAAAGCTACGGTTCCTATTCAACATTCAACTTCACATCATTCTCATCATGTCACCCCGAGTATAGGTATTTCTATAAACTTAACTTCTTTTTCTTTATCTTTAAACAACAACTTGAATATCCCTAACCATTCTTGGATTATAGATTCCGGAGCCACTAGTCATGTTTGTAACAATCTTGATTTGTTTTCTAATATCAATCCCTTAAACAACGTATTTGTCATTCTTCCCAATGGGGACAATCTTTCTGTCTCTCACATAGGAACCGTTGTTTTATCTCCTTTTCTAAGTCTCCAATCTGTCCTCTACATTCCAACCTTTCATTTTAATCTTTTAAGTGTTAGTCTTTTAACACAGAATTCATCTATAACATTTTCTTTTGATTCTTCTTCCTGTATCATACAGGACCCTATTCGGGACTTGATGATTGGGAAAGCTGAGATTTCTCATAATCTCTACATCTTGAATTTGCCACTGCCTCCCCTCCTCACGGCTTCTATATCTTCTACAATCTGGCACAGCAGACTCGGACATCCTGCCTTCTCTAAAATCAAATTTCTCTCTTCCAAAAACATCATTTCTTCTTCTCCTATTGATACATCATTTACTTGTACAATTTGTCCAAAAGCTAAACAAAAGAAATTACCATTCATTTCTCATAATAATAAATCAGCCAATATTTTTTATTTGATACATTTAGATATATGGGGCCCATTCCAAGTTGAATCCGTAGATGGATATAGATTTTTTCTTACCATTATCGATGATTGTTCTAGAAGTACATGGGTTTATTTTTTACATTCCAAATATAATGTTAAATTTGTTTTTCCTTCTTTTATTGCATATGTTGAAACACAATTTAAAACAAGAATTAAAGCTATACGTTCAGATAATGCTAAAGAACTTTCTTTTTCAGAAATCTTAAAAACCAAAGGTATCATTCATTTTCATTCTTGTAATTACACCCCTGAACAAAACTCTGTGGTAGAACGAAAACATCAACATTTACTAAATGTAGCTAGGGCGTTATTGTTTCAATCAAACATTCCAATAGAGTATTGGCCAAATTGCGTATCAACTGCTGTATATTTGATAAATAGGACTCCTGCTTTAAACTTAAAATTCAAGTCTCCTTATGAAATATTACATGGAAAAATACCCTCATATAACCATCTCAAAGTTTTTGGATGTCTTTGCTTTGTTAGCACTACTGTTCATGATAGGCATAAATTTAGTCCTAGAGCACATCCGGCTTGTTTCTTAGGTTATCCTGAAGGTTACAAAGGATATAAGGTTCTTGATTTAACAACCAACAAAATTCTAATTTCCCGAAATATTTTCTTCCATGAACGTATTTTTCCTTTTCTTAATAGTACATATTCTATTGATCCTGAAGCCTTGTTTCCAAATTCTGTCTTGCCTCTTAGTATCAATGATTCTTCTGAAAATAACACAAATTTTGCACACAATTCTACAAACTCTGAAAACATACCTGCTGTGCCAGCCATCGCCGAGCCCTCATTCTCCTATAACAGACCTCAAAGAACACATCGACCACCTCATTACCTATCCGATTACCACTGTTATCAATTAAATTCAAAACACCATGAAAATAAATCCAAACCTCCATATCCAATTTCTAATTTCGTCTCTTATTCAAAACTGTCTACAAATTATAAAAATTTTATACTGAACTTGAGCTCTACTTATGAACCTAAGAGTTTTAAAGAAGCTATTTTGATCCCTGAATGGAAACTTGCTATGGATAATGAACTTAATGCTTTGTTAAATAATAATACTTGGACTGTTTGTTCTTTGCCAAATAATAAAAAATCTGTTGGTGCAAATGGCTTGTTTAGAATTAAATACAAATCAGATGGGACTATAGATAAATACAAAGCTAGGCTAGTTGCTAAAGGTTTCACACAGAAAGAAGGAATAGATTATATCGAAACATTTAGTCCCGTGGCAAAAATGGTTACTGTTCGAATTTTATTATCTCTTGCTTCTTCTAATAATTGGATTATTAATCAATTGGATGTATCAAATGCTTTCTTAAATGGAGATTTAGACGAGGAGATTTTTATGGACTTACCTCCTGGTTACTTATGCAATCAGGGGGAGCGACTCCCTATTAGACCGGTATGCAAACTTCATAAGTCTATATATGGTTTGAAACAATCTTCTAGGCAATGGCACATCAAGTTTTCTGCTGTTTTGTTTTCTTATGGTTTTAAACAATCTATGTGTGACAATTCCCTTTTCTTTAAAATAGATAAAAACTGTTTTGTTGCTTTACTTGTTTATGTCGATGATATTCTAATTTTTGGAAACTCTAACAATGATGTTGAATCTGTCAAACAGTTTTTACAGCTTCATTTTAAGATCAAGGACTTGGGTTCATGTAAGTATTTCCTCGGTCTTGAAATTGCACGTTCAAAATCTGGAATTTCTATAAATCAACGTAAGTATACTCTTGAATTGTTAGAAGAATTTGGATTGTTAGGTTCTAAACCAGTTTTAATACCTTTGGATGTCACAACAAAACTTTCTAGCACTGATAGCGATTTATTATCGGACCCAACTTATTATCGACGTCTAATTGGAAAATTAATTTTTCTAACCATCACTCGTCCCGATATATGTTTTGCTGTTAATAAGTTGTCACAGTATATGTCAGCGCCAACACAGATGCACCTCATAGCTGCTAAACGTGTACTCAGGTATTTGAAAAACAATCCAGGTCAGGGATTATTTTATCCGTCCGTTTCTAGTCGAAAATTATCAGCATTTGCCGATGCTGATTGGGCAGCTTGCATAGATTCTCGTAAATCTGTTACTGGTTATTGCGTGTTTATTGGTGATTCTTTAGTATCATGGAAATCTAAAAAGCAGGTAACGATATCCCGAAGCAGTGCAGAAGCAGAATACAGAGCTATGGCGAACGCTACATGTGAATTGGTTTGGATCTCTAATCTTCTTTCTGAATTGGGTTTTCCGGTAACATCTCCCGTTTTGTTGTTTTGTGACAATACAGCAACTCTCCACATAGCTAGCAATCCGGTATACCATGAACGCACGAAGCACATAGAAATCGACTGTCATGTTGTGCGAGAAAAGATACAATCTTCATTCCTCAAGACGATGCACGTTCAATCATCCAATCAGTTAGCGGATTTATTCACCAAACCGCTATCTTCGCTGCAGTTCAACTCTTTACTTCTCAAGATGGGAGTGCATGATATACACTCTCCATCTTGAGGGGGAGTATTAAAGTTTACATTTCAAGAATTGTTATAAGTTTCTTGTATTTTGTTAATTCAGTTAGCATAATTAGTTAGGATAATTAAGACTATAAATACATGTAATAGGTGAACTTTGTATTCATTTTTTTTCATTCAATAAAATTCAATATTTTTCTCCTATGCTAAAATTACAGAATATTTGTAGCCCTCAAGATTAGTTTTGTTCCATAGATATATATATATATATATAGCCATATTATAATTAAGCTATATTTTCTTCATAAAATGTTCTATTAATTTTATTAGATATTTAAAGAAATCCGGAATAATCTATTTACAAAAAGAAGTTACATTTTAATGATATTTGTGGAACTATAAATATGGAATTAGGAGACAAATTATAAAGACCTAAGAGGACTGTTCTTGTATGCTATTCCAAGACACGAAGACGGCAACACCTTTAATGCCCAAAGCAATTGGAACAATTTGATTATTCTTCACATCTAGAAATAGACATGATCTTTTTTATAAATTGTAAACTATAAGGAAAAAATACAAAAAAAAAAGACTTGTATAAAAAAGTGTACACCATGAAAATATATAAACAAAAAACATATCCCATTGAAATAATAATAAATTCTAAATAATGATATTTCATATAGGAGTCATTGGTACAAGATAATATAGTTTCAATTTAAAGACCCAGACAAATTTTTTTATAATATGACTCATGTCATGATCAATTTAAAAATAATTGTTTGCTTGATCTATTTATCATATTCTAAATTATATTTATAATACATATATTTAACTATTATCTAAAAACATGAAAGATATAATAGACTAAATAAATATAACAAGAATCCTATAAAATATAGAATATATTCTCTAATACCCCTCAAGTTGATACGTATAAATCTACAACACCAACTTGCCAAGAATTTCATCAAATTCTTTGCGTCCTAAAGCTTTGGTAAAAATATCAACGAGCTGATCATGTGTCGGAACATGTCCAGTGGCAATGGTGCCATTGAACCACCGGCCAAAAAAGGTGTTGATCGTTGCTAGAGACGGAAGAACAAGTCGCCAATGATACTGGAACTAGAAGAAACAGAAGAGGAACAAGCGATGGTCGAGTCGAGTTGAAAAGAAAAGAAACAAGTGGCAGGCTAATCGCCGGTTGAGTTGAAGAGCAAGCGTCAATCGTTGGTCGAGCCTAGTCGAGTCAATAAAGGAGTTGCAGTCGAGGTCCACTGGTCTATCGACGGTCGAATAGATCCGTCGGAGCATCGATTTCGGGAATGGTCGGATCAATCTGAATTTGGTCGATCGAGTTTTTATTTTTGATCGAAGGTTCTTCGATGGTCATCGGTCGAGGAGGTCCGCTAAACAGGTTAGTGGAGTCGGTATGGGTTCAATCAAAGGTCGATACGCCGAAGGGCATCCGGGTTCGATCGGGGGTCGAAAACCAGATGGTTGAGTTCGTTTCGTTGGTCTAGTTAGTTTTTTTACTCTATCTAAGGGAAGGGTCGGTGGTCAAGTTCGTTTCCTTGGTTTGTCGAAAGGTCGATGGTCGGGAAAGACGGTCGAGTCGATCAAAGGGTTGATGGTCGAGTTCGGGCCGGTTGTCGATCAAAAGGATGAAGAATGCACCGCTTGTTGGGAAGTGTCGGAGTCGGATCGAAGTTTGAAACGAGAAATTGGAGATGGATAAAAAAATAAGATGAATGTATCAATCAGTTAAAGAACTATCGTCGGAATGAATAACAAGAAATTCATCGAACAATTATATACTCAACCGTTAGTATCATCGACTATATACTCAGTCCTGAGTCATCATGCGTCAATATATCTCGACGCAAGATCATCAATAACCCAATTTGGATCATCATTTTATGCCTATATACCTAAGCATAGGGTCATCTTCGATATGTTGCATAGACACACACAAATATATAAGGTTAAAAAACGTAAAAACGAAAATGAACCACAACATCGTCTCCATCTCCATCATAATCATCGATAATCTTCATATTTTCAGAAGATAAATGAACTTCAAAACCTAAGAAGAATTTTAGACTTTGATACCACGTCAAAATAGTCTCTCGAATTGAAATCCAAGAGTCTTGTTGTTTCCGATACATCTGCTAACATTTTTCATCTATCATCAACTGATCATTCACCACCATTCTATATATTACTTCACCATTCGCTTGAAGTTAGAGCATCATCGTCGTTCTTCGCGTGGTTGGCCTCCTTCGTAAAGATTAAGGCTCACACAATTATTTTTCCCCTTAATCATTTAATGGTTATACGTATTGTTGGATCAGTTTATACTTTATTGTTTCACGTCCATCAAACCTCTTCCGTACAGACTACTTTTGAGACATAAAACAAAAAATTTCAACAATCCAAACCTTATATGTAGTTCATCTTCATAAGAACTTTGTATTTACCATCTAATTATGCGACTTTGATCGCCTATAGCTTTTATATTTATATTTTTATCAATATACATGATATTGTGTTAGATATAATGAAGTCATTTTGTCACATATATATTAAAATATTGTTGAAAACTTCTTTGAATATAACATTCATGGGTTTTTTACTATAGTTATTCTCATCATAAAGTATAACTATTTTTAAAGCATTTATTGATTTCACCATTGATACTGCAATATATAGTTGACCATAATTGAATAATGGATGTGGTAAATACAGTCCCAGTTTGCTAAGGTTTTGGCATTGATTTTTGTTTATTGTCATTAGGAAACATGGTATAATTGGAATTTTTAATGTGAAATAGAAATGACAATGACGTATTCGTAGGTATTAGTGGCAATCTTGGCATAAACACTTTGTTACCCGAGTTTGTTCATGTCATGATTTTCCCTTCTATAATGTAGGTTCGTAGCTGCGTAATCTGAAGTCTTGTTCCATTACATAATCACAATGTTTGGTCAATATTACATAATAGCATTATTGACATACCAACCTTTAATTGTAAAGAATGATTGGAGATCCCAGAACATTTTTTATCATTAAGAAATTTCACGTTTTATAATTCTTGATTGTCTGTTCCATTGCTATCAAAGGGACATATATTATTCGAACTTAAATACTTTGTGATACTACCAAGCATCATGCTGTATTGTTGATTTCGTCCACCAGTTCATTTGTCGGGCACAATATGGCTCGTTCTTGAAAATATTTTATATCATGCTAGTGATATTTTAAATTTTCATATACATGATTATCAATGGATTGTACAGGGTTAGGTCCTTCTGTTATTAGCAATTCTTTTGCAATGTCTATAAAACAATGCTCATCCTTTGGTTCTGACAACTTTCCATCTCCTAATTCAAGAACCTAATTTTCAAAGTCTTGCATTGATATTTTATTTTCGGTGTTCATATTTGTCAAACACATATTTTTTCTTAGTCGTAAAACACGACAATAATTACATATGTACGAAGCATTTATTGTGGCTCGGACAACATCATCTCTACTGCATTTTGTCATAACAGGCAAAATTTGATGCAAATCACCGGTGAATACAATTGTTTATCGAATGGCTTATTGCGAAAATAGGGATTGAGATAATGCATTATATCTTTAGTAGGTCTGTCTAATGCCTCCAAGCAGTATTTATGTATCATTGGAGTTTCATTCCAAATAATCAATTTTGTTTGTTTGATTAGTTCTTCCAAAACTGTACCAAATTTTATACTTCAAGTAGAATTCTCGTTAACATCAATAGAGATTAGAAATCTTGAATATGCAGTTCTACCTCCGGCTAATAACAATGACGCAATACCGTTTGAAGAAACGTTAAGGACAATGTCATTTCTGGATCTAATTTCAAGAGAAAATGTTTTTCAAATGAATTTTTTGCTTGTGCCACCGTGGCCATGTAAAAAAATATATGCCTAGTTGATTCGTATATTGCATTGATAATTTGGTTGTAAATTTTGTTTTGCTCTGCTGTTAATTGGGCTTTCAAAATATCATGTTCGGCTTTGGTTTCACACACATTGTATGATAATTCTTAGTGTATTATTCTATTTAAAACTTTCACATTGAGGTTTTCTTTTTATAAGGCATTGTCGGGAAATGCTTGAGAAATTTGCCATATTTGAGTAAAATTTGTTCGAATTGTAATAGACTTTCGTTCTGAATATCATGTGAGGACATTGTTAGATTTTTCCAATAAATGTGTATCAGTTTGATTAAACATTATATAACAGACGATATTAGTAATTGAGATCTAATATGCTATCCTAGTAAACGTAATTGCTTACATCGTTTGTAAAGCACATCTCCAGCAAGATGGTGCTAGACTACTGCCCATACAGCATGCAGAGATGCTAAGCATTCGGATGATAAGAATATTACAAATAAAGTTTGTAAGTATGATGGAGATGCCCAACTGCTTGTCTCTTCTATTGCATATATGTATTCTTTATCATCGTCTAACAGTCTTAGTGCAAGGCACACTTCCTTAAATGTCTGATAAGTTTGCCATCAACAGTTTGTAACTCATCAAATGAAGTGGGGTCTGTAATCTTGTTTAGTAATATTGTTAAGCAAAACGCTTCGCATGCATTTGGTGTAACATTATGCAATCGTCCATACGCAAAACTTCGTAGTCTCGGTGTCCAAAATTTTTTTCCGTTGATTCCAAACGAATTGAGTTGGGAAATCTAGATATGTTAGTTTTCTTACCTCTATGTTCATAGCATTGCATTTAAACCACTCTGTAAACATTGTACATGTGACATTTTGTTTGGATGTTATTCTTGTTAATGGTTCATTTTCTTGGAACATAATGTTTTGTTTTCCATGCATATGAAATCTCAAACGTTCAATAGGAATGATTTTGTAGTGTATATCAAATTTGAATAATCGTCAGCATCCCTCGCAACCAGATAGCTATTGTATGGTACTACATAGCGGTTATCTAAATTTATACCATCTTTTACGACAAAACTATAATTATTCATCATCTTATAAATTGGATATCCATCATTATCTATCAATGTAAATTCGTTGAATTTCCTTAGAAAGTGTTTGGTGCATTTGCATTTTTCCATACATGATGTGTTTCTATTTGACATACCACATGGACCATGCACCATTGTCTCTTGTACCACAACATAAAGTAATGGGTTGGTATTTCAATAAGGTATTTCGGCTGAAATCGTAACGTCGATTTCTTTTGTTGTTGGAAGTTTCGAAGATCTTTTTAAAAATAGAAGTATGTGAAAATGAAGGCCTCTCTTTTGGAATTTGATCGTGTAAATAACTGTAAATTATAGAGTAATGTAAATAAGAAATGATATAGGCAAACGAAATAGATATATTTTAGTAATCAAATTTTGTTGGATGTTATATTTGTTACCTGTTGATGATGCCCCTAAAATGTTGTTATATTTGATGTCACATGTTAAATTGTTTAGTTGATTTTGAATATTTTTGTTAGAGTATCAGGACGATCTTCAGATTAAGATTTCGTTTGTATAAAACTATTTGAATTTTAGATCACATATAAAAATTATGAATAAATCTAGATAACCTAATTTTTTACATAGAATCATTGCCAGTGAAAGAAGAAAGTAATATAACTCTATTCACAATAGCAGATGCATTATTATGGCTCGATTGTAGTGCAAATTGAATGGTATCATATTGTTCAGAATGAAGGCTACGTTAGTTATTTCTAATATATGAAATTCGTTCTGCTTCAACCATATAAAATCCATCAACAACAAATTTTTGGAATAATATGCCAAAATAAAGCAAATTTGTTGATTCAGTCGATCGTTCTTGCAATCGATGTGCCGTAAATTTGCGGAATCTCACTCGTGTCCTTGGTTTGCTTGCTTTGGATATAATTGATTTGAATTCCAAATCTTTGTGAAAAACATCCTCTCCGTAAGGGAAAAGTATTGGATATTGCAGTGGTAAATACGATGGATGAAGTTCTGTAATGTGAATGAATTCACTACTAATTTCTGCAAAATTATGTCCCTAGGCTGTAATGATTCATCGAAATAGCCAACCAGTATAGCCGCAACTTCTGTTGATATAGGAAGATTGTAATTTTTCTAATCAACATTTCGAAAAGTAATTAAACGTAGTTTAATGTCTATCGCGTCATTTGCAAGACTGTGATCCTTTACAACACAGAAAATTTTAACATAAGGGTTATGCTCGTCCAACATTTTCTTCAGACCGTTAATTATCTCCATTTTTAACGTTGACTGTGTATTTGATCTTCCACCCGTACTACAACGGTTCATAATTGAAATGATCATTAATGTCTTTTATACAATTTTCAACAAAGTAAGTTATAAAACCTAAATTACGTATACCTTAGTGCCTGAATTATTAGTAATTTCGTGTTCGATATCATGTACGTAAAGTTATGCAAATTTTCTCTGCTCGCCTGGTGTTGGTAATAAACTTCTGATACAATGGTAATTTTGTCCATGTATTTTGAAGACATATGGCCCATGTTTGCTATTTACAGATGCATCAATTTTACTCCCATTGACGTAAATGCAAACATCATGTTGTAAGCTCGTATATGTTGTTTGAAATGGTAGGTTCTATGTGTTTTCTTATATAGAATATTTTTTCAGAAAAGGTGGTGGTTCGAGCATTTTGGGTAGCGAGATTTTTCCTTTTGCGCAAAAAAGTGAAAATTTTAGTGAGAATGTAGTTCTTTGTTTACAAAGTCTTTCATCATACCACATAGATGCATTATAATAAGTTGCAAATATACGTTGGATCACCAAAATATTTGTACCTTGTACAATCAATTTTGTCTGCTTATAGTTATAAATAATAAATGATGATAGAAGATTAGTTACTGATACTATGAGGGTGCTGAGATGGAGACGATGTATTTTTAAAATCCTGTAAAATTTTAGAAATTCTTGGACTTCATATTTCACATTTCATAAACGCATTCGGTGTTCGGTGATAAACGCTGGTAGGAGAGATTGCATTATTTTTTTATGTAATCAGATTTTTAAAAAACGATTAAACCGAAATGAATAATTTTGTAATGCAAAAAAAAGTGGAGAAAAAATAAGTTGTAAGAATTGTTAAGTGTAATTACCTTGTATGTGAATCCTTTGTTGGTGTTCAAATAAACATAAGGAAAAAAAGAAACGGTTAGCATAAAATTGCAACGGATAAGAATTGTTTATTAAACTATCATTATATATAATTTTGTTTTTGTACAGTCTAAGTATTTAGTAAAATATTAGCATATCCATGTCCATTTGAATTTTCTATGCATTGAATTACTATTGAAAAGATGATATCGTGTTTAGCATGGTAATGCAATTCTAATATGTAATACTAAGCAAATACACACGTGGTATGTGTAAACTTGATTAAATAATAAGAGATTATTTTTCAGTGTAATAGAAGAGACGATCATTAGCACTTCTATCTCCATGTATATATACATTTAGGAAACGTAATTTAGAAACATAATTTGTAATGTATAGAGTTTTAGTCATAAATAAAACTGAACCTCGCCCATGAATAGTCACTGATCGAAATTGCAAAAAGGTACATCTAAGTTGGGCAATCATGGGAGTTATAATGCCCAAGTGTAGCAAAAAAAATATAGAACCAGAAATTTATGTTCACAACAGTCGCAAACTGGGGGACATGGAAATACGCAGGTGCCTTTGTTCATGTATGTAGAATAGTAACCGTAGAAAAAACAGTGATAAAGATATTGCATGGATCAATATTCACTTGATCTTCTCCTTGCTTGAAACATCAGTCGAGTATGCTTTTACCTTTGGAGCAAAATATTGAAGTGTGGCCTGAGTATCCTCATCGTCAAGGTGAGTTTATCCGATGAATGTCTAGACAAACCAACCTCAACCACAGATCCCATTGAGCTATGGGATGAAGAGCCCTAAGTTCCCTG
Organism: Gynandropsis gynandra; assembly: GCA_036759665.1. Taxonomy (NCBI): domain Eukaryota; kingdom Viridiplantae; phylum Streptophyta; class Magnoliopsida; order Brassicales; family Cleomaceae; genus Gynandropsis; species Gynandropsis gynandra. The sequence continues at coordinate 2,021,080 of CM071866.1, read as the reverse complement.
AAAAACAAAGGCAGCTAAATCTCATGACAAACAAAACTTATTCATACTTATGTTGTTGATTCTGTTGATTAAGGAATGCTTACCACAAGCTACCCAACATCAACTCCAGCCTGTATATATGAGGGAATTCATTAGACAAACCATATGATATATTTGAAATACCTAGCATCAGATTACATAGTATGCTATAGTGGAGACATGGTAGATGATTTCGACATTTTCAGTTAATTTATTAACTCTTATAGCATTAGAAGAGCTTTTAAAGAAGATACGTAAAGATGACGTTGGAGATGACATAGCGTGATGAGGGCATTACAACGAGCTACGACTCTAACAAAGGAGAGGAGCGGAGCAAGGATGAGCCGAGCATGGATCACAACGAGGACGAGCTTAGCATAGACGAGACAAGCACGGGAGTGGATGGAGAGCTAGGAGAAGACGGAGCACACATTGACATGCCGGTGGTCCACGACAAGCCACTCACGAGATCCCGAGCA
>CM071866.1:2006848-2016947 GCA_036759665.1 Gynandropsis gynandra | reverse complement strand
CACGTAGCTGATCTCTTCTTCAAGGAGGTGGTGCGTCTACACGGGATTCCGAGATCAATCGTTTCTGATGGGGATACGAAGTTCGTGAGCTATTTCTGGAAGACGCTCTGGAGAAAGCTCGGAACAAAGCTCCTATTCTCAACATGTCACCCGCAAACCGACGGCCAAACTGAGGTTGTCAACCGGACCTTAGGGACATTGCTGCGGGCAACGATCGGCAAGAATCTGAAGAATTGGCTCAAGTGTCTACCTCACGTGGAGTTCACGTACAACCGAGCAATGCACTCAGCCACCAAGTGCTCGCCGTTTGAAGCAGTCTATGGCTTCAACCCAATCACGCCATTGGACCTTACCCCGCTGCAACACAACGAGATCGTCAACCTCGACGGAGCAAAGAAAGCAGAAGCAATGAAGAAGCTTCACCAAAGCGTCCGCGACAACATTGTAAGGCGAACCGAGCAATATGCGAAGCAAGCCAACAAACACCGCAAGGACATCAAGTTCGAGGTTGGAGATTGGGTGTGGCTGCACCTAAGGCAGGAGCATTTCCCCAACAAACGAAGTTTGAAGCTTTCCCCGCGCGGAGATGGCCCTTTCCGCATAATCGAGAAGATCAACGACAACGCCTACCGCGTCGAGCTTCCAGGTGAGTATAACGTATCCTTCACCTTCAATGTCACTGACTTGGTTCGTTTTGATGCAGATGAACCTGTTTTGAGGGCAAAACCTTCGCAAGGGGGAAGGGATGATGAGGGCATTACAACGAAGTCCCTCTTTGTCATCCATGAAGCCCAAGGAACTCCATCAAGTGGCTTCGTGAACAAAAGCAACAACACAAGCAACGACTTGCCATATATAGACCGGCGTAACAACTTGCCTTATAACTTTGATGGAGCCGTTTGAAATTCAAATTTCAAGCACCAACGACCCTTTCCTCTTTCACCCAAGATCCACTTGCCTTCTTTGCCTTGTTCGAATTAAGGCCCCAACGGCCATATTGTGTTTCCTTTCTTGTCTTTCTCGGTCATGTTTTAAAACCGAGGCTTATTGTTTGTTGAAGACAATCTTTGAATTCGAAATAAAATTGCTGAGTTTTCTTCATCCTCGCGAATTTTCGCGCCCTAGTTCGTCTTGTGCTCCGGGAGTCCAAGCCGAACATGTGACTGTACCGAAGGTCCCATCCACAGCCTTCGTGGTGTCACGCGATCCACCCGTCATCCACCACTCCTTTGAAGGACCGAACGAGCGCCCCTTTTGGCCTGTTCCCCTTCGTCCGCCTTCACTATCATCGAGCCTCGGCTAGAGAGTGCCCCTAGGCCTTCTACCGACTCAAACCAGTCCATACTTGCGGCTAAAGCTTCGGTGTTTGTATCATAGCGGATGGAGAAATGGTAACCTTAAAGATGCATCGATGACCTTGCATATTGAATAATTTGTTTGGACATATGGTAGGATCATCAATTTGTAGTATATCATCAATTAAATTAGAAAATATAAAAGATTTTTAAAAGAATTTTAAGTAAAAGTAATGTCTTTTACAAATGCTTTAAGAAACCTGATTGATTTCATCTCGCATTTGAATTGATGTTTTATTCACTAATTGTGTAACTTCTCCTTTAAACGAGAGAAATCTTGCATCCCAGTATCATCCACAACCTTTACATAAATACGGAACCTGCGAAATCAAATAAACAGAAAGTTATACATCAATGTTAGATTGTGATAATAATATGTGTTGCATTGTATTAAAAAAATTTGACATTGTATGGATACCTTGGTATGGTACTTCAGTGGATACTTTACACGAATCGCAGAAGTATTCCTTTACAACTAGATTGGTCGAGCTCTCATCTACGACCGCGTTAACTTTTTTCAAACAAGATTTACATCCTAAGTAATATCATCCATTTGTAGATATAACTTCAGTGATTATAGCAATTATTGTGCATGATATAGCCTGTATCATCAGAATACAAAGTTGACCAACATCAATTCAATGCAGACAAATATGTAAAAGTTGTCTGAGTAGAATAAATGTACTTATGTCAGATGAAAAATTTCGAAAATGGTCTTCAGCGGGAATGACATCCAAAAATCGAAAGTTTCACTCATATCAGTGCATGGAGCAAGAGTTGATATTGATTTTGGTACAACGAGGAATCCACCAGGAAGGCTGCAGACAATATTAATCAGGTATAAACAATAGTATAAAATCATGTATATAGAAGTTGTATGTAAATAGCAGTGTAGTTGCACATCTGCAATAGAAAATAAGTGACTTAAACACAATACTTAAAATCTATAAGTGCTTGCTTGAATATTGGACATTCTGAATTGTCTTTTTATCTACAACAGAGAAAACAATATTAGTTAATTACACTGATGATAATTTACATTCTATCTTTCTACAAAGGAAATATCAGATAGTAAAGTAATTATATATAAATAAAATATAAAGTGTTAATGGTTTACTCCCCAGCGACGGATCTTGAACAACTGGCATATGATTACCAATGATCCTCAGTCATGATTGCGTATGCATTCATAGAGGTCATATGCAAAAGTATCTCGTAAGGTACAATCAAGAATATTATCACTACATTGGAAAAAGATTAGGTCATGAATTCCTAGCTGTTATTTTGTGGTTGTCAATTAATATATGAATTATATTGGAAAGGATGGTGTCTTACTTATGGTCACGGAGCTGAATAGATATGCGTCTAACAGAACGATTAGTGTATATATAACCTTTCTGATACAATCTGCAAGGAATAACAACTTCAATGGTGTTAATAAATGACTATTAATGTATATAAATAAGAAGAAATAACTCACGATTAAATTACGAAAACTAACCTATCGGTATGGTCTCATTCAATGAGCCAGAGGCTATGCTCTCGAAGAGAGCAAAATCAAAGAATTTGTCCATATTGGATATATCTTTGCATTTCCTAACAAACGTCATTGGAATGAATCCAATCTTAAACTATACAGCGCAAGAACGATTATCACCGTAACTTCTAAGGAACGTGAAGTTGACCATCACGCACAAGTCCCTTCTATAAGATATCTTTTGTGACAATGTTAGAACGAAGATCTAACTGAACATTGTATTCAATTTCCATGCATATTGAAAAAATTATTAAAAATAATACAAATGACATCTATAATTTTGTGTTTGTAAATCTATCATAACAATATTTTGTATAATATAAATAACACATAAGCAGCTAATGATTTAACACATGTACCCATTCATCACATATAACAGTCTCCCAACTTAAAGTGGACTTGGAGTTGTTATCGAGCCAAATGTCCACATACGGACAATACGAACTCTGATTTTGTAGGTCATCTCCTAAGCTGGACGAATTTGAGGCTGCTTTAAAGCAGGAAGGGAGACGAGTGCTTTTGCTTTTTTTTCCTCTGGCTACTAAGATGTTTCAGTTCGAGGATGAAAATTGATTCAGGCGCTCAAAGGTAGGCTCCAAAAGAAAAACAAAAAAATAAACCTTTTGCCGGCTGGCTTTAGAGGTTTCAGGTTAAGCTTGACCCCCCTCTTGGCAAAGTAGGCTGATGGGCGAGCCCCCTCTTTTCGCAATGGTGTGGGGCGTCAGAGGCTGTTGCCCAGCTTGCATCAGTATCTCAATTTCAATTCAAACATGGGGCCCGGTTGTCAGCCACTTGTTCTTTGCGGATGACTGTGTTCTTTTAGGCGTATACATGGTGTCTATCAACTAAGGTGAAAATGGTTTATAAAGCACCTTTGAATTATTTTAGCTGCTTTTAAAATGGAATTTTTTTGTGCAAATAATACTAAATGACAAATGCATCATTTATATAGAAAACATAATGTGTGTAATACAAATAAGCATGAGGTATAATTACCAGAAAAATGACAAGTTTCATAGTAAAAAAATATATCGAAGGTAACTTTAAAAAGATTTCCACGACAATAATAAGTTTTCATGCAAAGATAAATACACAAACTTGTATATCTCATAAGATTGTAAAGGAAATTATCTCTTGCTCTAGTGAAAATAAGCTAGCAATAACCTGAAAAAAACAGATTAAAGGTAACATTAAAGATTGCCACGACAATAATAAATTTTCATGCAAAGATAAATACATACACTACAAGAAATTTATTATTTAGGGACTGAAGAATACATCCCCAAAACCGTCCTTACGTTTAGGGATTGATTAGAGACGATAATGAGTGGTCTGTAAACGTGCATATCAAAAACAAAACCATATGCAATCTGTTCGTAAATACGGACAGAAAAATAAGTCTGTAACCCGTCTGTAATTACGAACTGCAAGGCTGTCTGTAACACGATGGGAAACGCGATCTGTCCGGAATTTTTTTTGAAAAAAAAATTTAATTACGATTTATAAATTTAAAATAAATACTAATTAATTAGTATTTTTACATCACTAACGTGTATTTACAGATTTGTTTCTGGTATTTCCGAATTATCGTAGTCAGAATCATTATTTTTGTACGCATCTCAGTTGATATTAGGCATTTGTTCCTTCATCATTTTCAGCCACTGTTGATGCTCCCTTTGTGACGTTCACATTCCCGTTCTAATTTTGAACGTTCTTTTTCCCATTCTTGTTGTATTCTAGGTACAATATTTCGAAGTTCGTTTGTCGCTGCTTTTGCCTTGCCTTTGGAGGAACTTGCATGTTGTGATGCCATTCCTCCAAGACCAATTATGTGATCTTTGTACGGTGTTACTTGTTGTAAAAGAAATATTGAAATTTAATTAAGAGTATAAATAACATAATTATTTTAAATTGTAGTGAATTTACCTTGAAATACATCACATTGTATTCTTCTTGACTTAAAGAAATTTGTATCCCGTCTTCTCTCGGTGGAATTTGGGACACTCGTTCCGATGCCATGTTCTGAAAGTTGTTGTGGACACGTTTCGCTCTGGCATCTACTCACGAACCGTCGGATATCTTGGTGTGTCCAGTAATTCTACGTATGATGATTCAGATCCCTTCTCGTTCGTCTAAAAAAAATTTAAAATATATGTTTTTAATATTAAGCAAATGTCAATCGTATAAAATCCTAAAAAAATTAAAATCTTACCAAATCTTCGTAAACTTCCACGAAGGAACGAGAACCAGCAGAATGTGCACTCATTTCGTATCCTTCTCTATCGGAACGACGAGATTGACTTGCATGCTCGCTTATCTCTTTTAAGCTGGGATCATCCTAGTAAGCGCACATTTATTCCCAGACATGATCTGTCATCCAAATGGATTTTCTTTTTTTTTCTCTCGATCTCTTTCGCAATCATTTACGAGAGCTTTGAGTCGAACTCTCGTAACCTGTTCAAATTTAGACCTTACCAGTCCGGTAATCTCAGAGTTCCAATAAACTTTTGCTGAAAATAATGGAATAATTATTTTATTAAACTATCATTTAAATTTTAATTAAAATGAATATTAGTAAAAATGTACCATGAAAGATTTCTACCATTGTTCCTTGATATCGGGACCGGTCTGCACCAGTTATAACATGGACGATCATAATCAGCTTTCATCTTCTTTGTTATATGACGAGAAAGCTGATCGTAGCCAAATCTATAAATCAAAATTAAGATAAATTAACACTTAATTAACTAACTATTTACAAAGTTAAATTAACACTTAATTAACTTAGCCAAACCTATTAACACTGTCATCATCCGTAATTTGGACGCGGTCTCTAATCCGTAACGTCTTCCGAATCCGTCTCAAATTCGCCCGCAATCATGGACGACTCAGAGACCTTTTTTTTGTCCGCAAATTTGAGGACGGATACAGACGGATTTATTTTTCTGTCCTTAATTCGTCTCTAATCCGTCTAGAAATTTAGCGACGGTCTGTTCAGTCCGCAAATTCCGTTTGCAATTTCCAAATTTCTAATAGTGATATTATGTATATACCTGATAAGATTGCAAAGAAAATTATCTCTTCCTCTAGTGAAAATTAAGCTAGCAATAATCTGTTTTTTTGTGTAAAGAATACCATGAATTAATCTTAGCACATAGACAAAATGATTTTGAAATCACATGTAACATGATAGAAAAAAATTAAACAAAGTAAATGCTAACATGAACGACATTGGAAAAGACCAAATGTGTGAAAACAAAATAAAACATAATATTCATCTAACTTTTTGGATTCTAGAAATAATCACACGTGTAATTTAACCAACACACTTGTGTCAATTTCACAAACTATAACGCCCAATTAAGGATAAAATTACAACACCCACTCCTCGAAAACCACCGGCTTCTATGTTGTTTAGCTCGATCGTATTCTAGATCTAGTCGTAGAAGAGGATATAATTCCAAAAACCGCCTTGAAAGACGATCCCACAACCAGTAACGAATGCAATAGAACCGATAGAATCAAGAAAATAAGAAAGGCCACAAGGGAATGAAGAAGAAAATGCGAAAGAAATGAAGATATGAGTATTGTAGTTTGAGAAATTGACAACACTCACCAAATAGTGATAAGCAGTCGATGGAGAAAGAAGATATGTACTATTTTGCACTATTCCTTATATTTTTTATCTAATTGTCTGCATTGTCACACACCCAAATATGTGGAAGTACACCCAATGTATTCCTATATTGGTCTAAGATACGTCCTCCGATACGCCTCAAGGCTCTCCATCAAATAAATATCTCATTCATTTGAAACCTCCTTTGTATTTCCCTTATCAACAACCAATTTCTTAAATTCTCCCCACGGATCATCTTCTTCTTCATCACCCTCATACACATCAACATCATCCTCTACTCTAGAATGACTTTCACTACAACTTCCGGTATCAAAAGCACTTTGCTTTTTGTACCTTGCACTATAAAATCCATAAAGCTTACGGATAAATTCCAAGAGTAGTTCTTTCATTTCACTACATTTTTGTTCATCATTGTCATACATCTTCTCAAAACAATGAGTTGCAAAACTCATTTTACTCTGTGGATTGAGTACAATGGAGACTAGCAAAATCTTGTTTATTTCTCGAAACCATCCCAATACTTATCAAATTTATCATTCTTCATGCAAGATGACATACTACTCAACACAGGATCATCACTACTAGCCATCGACCTCAAAGTCATTTCAATCTTGCATATTTCATTAAAACATCCGCTCGATGTCACTTTTATAGAAGCAGAAAAAGCCAATGTCGAATCATAAAATATTCTAAAAAAATCTTACCATACGTTGAGCATTTTCCCAATCATTACTTGATGGCGGTCCAACCCTTCTCATAACACTTACTGCATCTTCCTCATGAAAATAACCATCGTAGTGTTTGTCCTCATCTGCCATCCTATCAAAAGCTGCTCTAAACTTTAACGTTGCACTCAACATCAGATAAGTTGAATTCCATCTAGTATAACAATCCTAAATCAAACTCCTTCGACTAATTTTTTTCTTGTTTTACCCGAATTTGAAATTGCTAAAACCTTGAATCAGATGATCAAATATATTTTACTGCATTTCTTATACTAATCACACTATCAACAATCTCCCTCAAGCCTTCATTAACAATTAAATTCGAAATATGAGTACAACAACGAACATGCATAAATTCACCATCAAGTACTAATACATCATCTCCCCAAGTCTTCAAATTGTTTCTCAACAACTTAATTACACGATCATTAGAACTAGCATTGTCAACGGTTATTGTGAACACCTTTTTTATATCTCAATCAATCAAGCATTTCTCAAGTTGCTTTGCAATTGTTTCCCCTTTGTGTTTAGACACCAGACTAAAACCAATAATCCTTTGATGCAATTGCCAATTATCATCAATAAAATGAGCAGTTACGACCATGTAACTCACAGATGTAATAGAAGTCCACAAATCAGTCGTAAAAGATACTTTTCCCCCATTCATCATACTTTTCAAAATAGCTTTTTCAAATGCATACATTTGAACCACATCTCTAGTGATAGTTTGCCTCGAATGGATAACATATTTAGGACACAAGACATTGCAAAGATGTCTAAACTCAACATTTTCAACCGTAGAAAGTGGCATCTCATCCATAATGATCATCTTTACAGTTGCTCGCCTAGATGCTTCTGGACTAAAACTACGAGCAACAAACATATGACTATCATCTTCTTGATTAACACTATCATCCACAGTTAACACCTTCTGAGTTTCACTTCCAAGGATGTTCTTATATGCTTTACAAATGCGAATATTCTTATTCATGCTACTAGTTCCATTCGATGTACTTCCACACTTTAACTTTATAGCACAATATTTGTATTTACTATATTCACTAGATTCTCTTAAAAAATGTTTCCACACCTTTGATCGTTGAACATACTATTTCTTAGATTTTGACGGCAACTCACTTTGTTCGGATTCAGAAGCCGCTACCTTTTTGTTGTGAGATTGAACTTCGCTCGTATCAAGTTCATCTGCAACTACCATATGCAGATCCATCTATAAACAAACAAACACAATATTTTTTTACTATCAATAACAAATACAAATGAAAAATATTAAAGAATTCTCATTATAAGTACAAAATTGGGAAATAGACAATTTTCAAAACCAAATGATAGATAATGTTTCATAGACCTTGCTAAATGTTTATTGATCATAATCTGCAAATCCAATTCATTTAATTGTTAATCATGTCTTATATATATTCATGATTGCATTATACTTACTGACATATCATTCCTCAACGTACTGTATTCATTCATCAACTTACTCTCCATTCATTTAACAAAATTTTGTATACTCTTAAAATACCCGAACAAAAGTATTCATTCCTCAACGTACACAAACTAGTAATACTAGTTTGTAGATCAGTCGTCAAGGCACTCATTCACGTGCATTATTTGAATTAAACTAACATTATTCCCTGGCTTTTCCAAATTAGGAATTCAGTTACTGTAATACAAAGAAATGCAGAAAAGCGAAAGAAGAATAAACTCAAATACAAACAAAATCCTTTCTCCTATTTGGAATGCAACTTCACTAGTCTAGTATAGAGACAAATGGAGGGCGACACAGGCTGAGGAGAGTCGGCGGAAGAGGGCGACGCGGGCTGAGGAGAGTCGGCGGTAAGGAGAGATGGTGCGGTGTGAGTCGGCCGGCGGGTGAGGGGTTTAAAGGAGAGAGAGGGAGACTTCAGCTAGAGAGAGAGTAAGCAGGGGACGACACACGGAGTCGGCGGCGGGTGAGGAGGAGCAGTCGGCCGGCAGTGAGAGGAACAGTCAGTCGACCAGCGGTGAGGGGTTAAAGCAGATGGTCCTGAAAGAAAGGGAGACTGCGTGCGGTACAGAGAGAGTAAGCAGGGGACGACACACGGAGTTGGCGGCGGTGAGGAGGAGCAGTCGACCGGTAGTGAGAGGAACAGTCAGTCGGCCGGCGGTGAGGGGTTGAAGCAGATGGTCCTGAGAGAGAGGAAGACTGTGTGCGGGTAGAGAGAGAGTAAGCAGGGAAAGGAAAGGAAGACAAGCGACTCGTTAGAGAAAATAACCTAAAAAAAATTAGCCCTAAAATTTAATTCGGGTTCTTCGGGTTTAACCCGAACTCCAATCGGACCGACTCGAATCCGAACGGGTTCTAAAATCTGAACCCATATGAATTTTTAGGGTAATCCATTTTGTAAACGATCTGGATTTTTCGGATCGATCCGGATTGGCCATCCTATCTGGAACCTAAAAACATCTAAAGCGATCCTCTTTACAATTTTTGATCTATGTGTTTGAATTGTCATCCACTCAAATATGTGAGACTTAGTAAAAATCTAAAGCAATATGGACTGAAAGTCTTTCACAAAAAAAATGATAATACTCATAAAAAAATTGTTGGTTATAGAAAAAAAAAACACAAATATATCAAACGATGTTGCCTTTAACACATCCCTAATATTATCAATCTAACAACAAAAATAAATGACACTCCAACAATAAAAACAAATGACACGTATAATTGGCTGCATAAAATTCTCAACATAAAATTCTGGTCGTCATTGACTGCAGACCATAAATTTAAAGAAAAAAATAACAAGACTTTTTAAAATTCATTAAAATTAATAATTTTTAG
>CM071866.1:1982340-2006477 GCA_036759665.1 Gynandropsis gynandra | reverse complement strand
ATATATATATATATATATTGTTCATGTTGTTGGGTTAGAGAGTACTGCAACATATTCGTAATGAACCAAAAAACACAAATATTTTACTTGTATTTTGTGTGAAAATACCAGGATGATCGGAAATTCCGGTGCGGGGAATAAAAATTACGGGACTATTATCCAAAAATTCATTATAATAAATAGTTTAGTTATAATATTCACACAAACATCATATTATAACAAGAGATAAACCATTATAAACCATTGAAATTTAAAGAATATTCTATTAATATTCTAATTCCGAAATATCCGAAAAACTGTAATTTAGAATGTAAGTATTCTTGTATCTTATGATTCTGGAAACAAATGTTTAATCTAACTATCAAAGATCAAATAAGTGCAGAATACATTTACCAAATTTAAGCTTAATCACCAGAAGACAATCACAGTAATCAGTTCGTTTTTTTTTTTCCAAACCTCACTGTTGGATTGATAACCCCCACTCGACATAATCAAGGTCTACGAGTGTTGAAACCTTCCTCCAAATTGCATGCCGATCGGACTAAGGGAAGTCGGTCCATCGTCGCCTTTATCACAAGCACTCAAACTGTTTCCTTCTTCTCTCCTTCACTCTTGTCTGTCTCTTTTTTGAATATTTTTCTCTTGCTTGTGTGTTTTTGCAAGCCAATACCATTGGGTATTTATAGCAATTCATTTATCTTCCAATTAGTTACACCTACCAGTTAAGCAAATGAAAAATGTGCACACTAACAAGTAGTTATGCTTATCAAATTGGCAAATAAAACAAATTGTCACTTCTTCACCTCTACATGAGGAACACCGACAAATTTTCCCCTTCCGATTATGTGGATTAAATTGTCATCCCAACGATAGTATGACATATCTCAAGCTATCCTGTAGGCAACACCTTAGCATCATGTCAGCCCCATTATCATCTGTATGAAGCTTCTCAAGTTCAAGTTCCTTTGAATCCACGATATCTCGTATCTAATGAGAACGGATATTTATATATTTTTTACTTTGAATGAAATGTCTCATTCTTTCCAAGATAAATGACAGCCTGAATATCACAAAATAAGACGTATTTATCTTGCTTGAAACCAAGCTGCTCAAAAAACCTATTCATCCACAACAATTCTTTACAAGCTTTAGTTGCGGCAATAAACTCTGCCTCAATGGTAGAAAGTGCAATGCACTTCTGCAACCTTGATTGTCATGCCACTGCTCCACCTGCAAAGGTTACCAAGTAACCCCAAGTAGATTTAAAAGAATCAGTGTCTGCGTCCATGTCGGAATTTGTGTACGCGAACAACATAGATTTTTAACCTCCAAACACAGGTCTCAAACCGGAAGTCCTACGAAGATATCTCAGAATCCACTTCACTGCCTTCCAATTTTCTCTTCCTGGATTAGAAAGAAAATGACTGACAATACCAACAACGTGAGCTAAATCTGGCCTCGTACAAACCATAGCATACATACATCAAGCTACCCATTGCAGAGGTATACGGGACATGTATCATGTCCTCCTTCTCTGAATTTGTACTTGGACTCTGTTACTTACTCAATCTAAAGTGTGTAGTAAGAGGTGTACTCACACCTTTATATTTTTCCATATGGAACCACTGAAATATTTTCTCAATGTACTTCCCTTACGACAGAGACAACAACTTTACTTCTGTCATGAACAATTCTCATCCCGAGAATTTGTTTCACCGATCCCAAATCTTTCATAGCAAATAACTTGTTGAGTTACTTTTTCAACTCAACTATCTTCTCCATGTTCTTGCCCACAATTAACATATCGTCCACACAGAGTAGCAAGATGATAAAATCATCACCATAGAATTTATGCACAAACACACAATGGTCTAAATGAATCTTCTTGTAACCATGTTCCCCCATATCATATAATTGATTCAATAGACCTTGAAACACGTTCAAGTGATCTGTTACCGGAGTCCCTTCGACGTACTTCAAATCAACCAACTTCTTAATGAAGTACAACTTGTGATTCCTAGTGTTTCAAGTATACAGCTGCTCTTCGATGAAGCACGTTCAAGTGATCTCTAACTTCTTCCACAAAGAATGAGAATTTGTCTCACTAGCTACAAGGTTCAAAATGTTATCATCCATCCATTGTCAAATCAACACCATACTTTTCGATGAAGCAACGTCCACTACTCATTAGTTTTACCTCTGGTTTGTCTTCAACAGCCAACGATAGATGACAATCTTTCACATACAGTACGTCTTCCATCTTATCCTTCCACACGTGATAATTGGCACCATTCAAGCTAACCATCCTACTAATATTTACCTCATCGTTCAACACAAGTTCACCAGACAACCAATCGATACTATGATACCACTTGTTGGGGGTTAACCAGTACCACGACACGTTCGGAGTGAACTGAAAAAACACATACATCTTACTTGTGTGAACCTATGAGGATGACAATATCTAGTATGATAACAGAAATTTAATGACATAACCAATTTAACATATAAAATCTCTCCGATGTGAGGAATAAAAACCACGTAACTATAGTCTACCCAAAATCCAATATAATAATTTCTAGGTTAGAAAGTCCACACAAACACCAATATAACAAGAGATAAAATACCAAAATTTAAAGAATATTCTACCACTATTCCAATCCCGAATCACCCGAGTGAATCCAAACACCAAGTTGTAACTTAGACCATAAGCAACCCTCGTAACAGTCTGGGTCCCCTCGATCACCCTTCCTTTGTCCAACTCTCTTGTAGACCCTTGCTTCGCCTGGACTGTTCTGGCAACCAATGTCTAATCCAACCATATAAATCAACGGCCAAATGGTTTATAATACATTTACTAAATTTAAACTTAATCGAAAAAGAAGTCCCCATATAATTTCTTAAACAACCGGAACTTGGCGTCAAAAAATCGCACCATAGAACAAACAAGGTAATCAGCTCGTATTTTCACAACTAAATGTTGGATTGATAATCCCACCGAACAAAATTGATATCTAAGAGTTTTAAAACCTTCCTCCAAATTTCACGCCGATCAAACCAAGGAAAGTTGGTCTATGTCGGACGTTGTATTTCTTCAATAGTCTTTCTATGATTCGATTCATGAAGTGCTTTCCTCCATCCCTGATCACTACCCTCAGAACTCCGAAATGTGGGATATGATGCATTTGAACAGCTTGGTCACAGGTTTGGATTCATTGGTTGGACTTGCTAAAGCTTCCACCCACTTCGTCACGTAGTCCACAACGACCAATATATAGAAATTCTTGTACGAAGACGGGAAAGAGCCCATGGAGTCTATTCCCCAAACATCGAACGGCTCGACTTCTAGAATTTAATGTTGCAGCTAGGGCTGGGCAAATTACCCGGAGAACCCATCCCACGGGTACCCGAGTATANAAATTAGAAATATACATTATACTTAATTACAGATATGCCACTTTAACCCTAGTTCTAATTTTCAATTAACTTCTCGTGTCTTCCTTCCCACAGTCGACCTTCTCTAGTCTCCCTCTCTTCTCCCTATCGCAGTAGCAACTCTCTTCATTTCCATCATCGCCGCCGACCTGACCAGCGACGCTCGCTTCGTCTCCTTCTCATCTTCCCGACACAACTCTCTCTTAGTTTCTATCACCATTCGCTTCGCTTCATCTCCTTCTCTACAACTCTCTTCCCGACGCAACTCTCTTCGCTTCGTCTCCCTCTTACAGTAGCAACTCTCTTTGTTTCCATCACCGCTCGCCTCCATCGATTTCGGTTGTTTCTTTCTCTTCGCTCGCCTCCATCATCGCGGTAAACGCCTCCATCACATTCGGGTTCGGGTACCCGTGTGTACCCGGTGCATTTGGTCGGTAACCAAGCTCCTCGAGTTCGGGTTCGGGTAGGAATATGCCTACTCGTCCGGGTTCGGGTTTGGGTACCCTCAAAAATTCGGGTACCCGACCCATGCCTAACCCTAGCTGCAGCATCTCGTCGCGTCTAGAAATGTTTCTCGTTCTTTGGCAATTATCACACGAGGCTATGTAGCTGTGGGCGTCCTTGAAGAGTGTGGCCAGTAGAACCCCGCTTTCAGCACCATTACGGTTGTCTTGCTACTACAGATTTGAAGAACATTTTCGCCATAGCATCACACTTTGAACTATTTCTAATTTGGCTTTTATTGACGTCTTTATATTTTGCGATATATGACGCGCACAAAAACCATGAACAACTTCTTTGTACACTTGTTTAACTGCTTTTATGAGTTTTTATGGTGATCAGATATTACAATGACATTACGTCTATCTGGTATCACCTCTTTCAACCTTGAAATAGACCACGTCCATTATTCGTCGTTTTCTCTAACGATTATTCCCAAAGCAAAAGGATATTGGTGATGTTTAGCATATTGCGCGGTTGCCACAATCAATGCTCCCTTGTACGTTTCTGTCAAAAATGTTGCATCCAAAACAACCACTTTACGTATATATTTTCATCCTCTTATAGCTACTCTCATAGCCATAAAAATGTATTTGAAGCTTTTTCCATCTCTATCGAGCTGAAGATTTGTGACAGATCTGAGATTTTTTTCTAAAAATATATTCAACCACCCTGGAAGTCTTCTATAATGATTAAAGTTATCACCGCGAATCTTCTTTTAAGCACTACATTTTTCTTATAACGCAATCAAATACTATACATTGACATTGTACTTTGCTTTTACATGAGCCATCAATTCTTTTACTGGAGGTGTTGCATATCTCTCGGCATATTCCTCATTCAAATAATCTTTAACCAATAACTTGTATCCTTTGTAGTTTATGTCGATTTTGATAGAGGTAAACACTTATGAATGAGATAATGTGTTCTCACACTAAACCATTTGGAATTCAGGATTGTTGCCACGCGTAATTTACACTTACAACCAATTCTGACAAATTTGCATCGTATTTTCCACAGCTTCGAATCAGAACTCAATGTTACATATCTAAAAGAAGTTTCAAATGAACCCTTCCTTATAAATGTTTATACATCCTTCTTGCTACCAAAATCTTGTCAATTTTAAGTTGCAATCCATTTTCGAACTCGAAGACTGAATTTCAATTGTTTGACTTCATGTAAACTACCATTTCACCTCCATTATCACCTCCTCTAGTAATGCTTCTAAAAGCAGAAATCAGAGGTTCAACTTCCCTCTGAATTTCTATTTCACACTTCACACTTGCCGATCATATCTACACATACAGCAGTGGTCGAATTCTTTCTTTCGATCAAACAGATACCAAATAAGATACATGTCATTCATTATATATGTCGGCTTCCTATTTATAAATATTGGGAAAATACCTTAACTTCAACTTCGTTATATCATCTTTATAGATAACTCGTTAATAAGTTGATAGTATGTCAGACTAATTGGAAGACAATAGAAAAATAATCTCTAGTTTTCTTGAATTCTACCAACTCATTCAAATTCTCTATTTATGTTTTTTCCATTTACCATCATACAAAAAATAAATCAGTGTGATTTTCTCATCAACTGAATCCATTACACCTATAATAAAAACATAAAAAGGTAAATTTTGTAACCCACTACGACCATGTGTTTCAATATAACTCTATGATCTAGTGCGATCGTGCAACTCGATGAGACTTTGTGACCCAATGTGACTTCGTGACCCGTTGTGACCATGTTTTTCAATATGACTCTTTGATCCAGTACAACTGTGTGATTCGGTGAGACTCTATGACTCACTGCGATCATTTGACTCACTTCATTTCACTCGGTGATTTGTTCTGACTGCATCAGTATAATATTCATTTTGACAAAGGGAGAATTGAATCTATACATATTACTCATTACGCACTCGAGTTATCTAATTCACAGAAGAAACACGAAAAACTCACCATATACTAGGTTTTTCTGCGAAATGTACTTAATTTTAAGTTTCTTTGTTGATAATAAATGATTTTAACCTATTCGCGGTGANCGAAATGTACTTAATTTTAAGTTTCTTTGTTGATAATAAATGATTTTAACCTATTCGCGGTGAATCTGATGTCGATTTGAAGCTATTCGCGATGAATCTGATATCGATTTGAAGCTACTCATGGGGAATCTGATGTAGGAGAAGAAAAATTTCCGCGCCAGAAGAAAGAGAGAAATCAATGTGCTTTGGAAGAGAGAGACAATTTTCGATTAAAGGACGATGACAATATGGGATTATCAATATTATAAAGGTAGAATTGAAGTTGGAACTTTTTTATTTCAAGTGAAGGGTATGATTGAAGTGTTAATAGTACAACAAATGTATTTTTTATTTTTCTCCGAACGAAATACAATGGTACGAGTTTTCATGGTTATACAAAGTGAAACAATTTTTTGATCAAATGAAAATGTGATTGAAATGTCATGTATTTATTCTTAAAATTTTAAGAAAATAATTAATTTAATAAAATTGAACAAATGAAGATAACCGCTTGTATTTGGATACATTTTAATGGTGATTATATTATGTATAATAGGTTATCTCTGGCGCAAATACGCGGATACATTTTAATTTTAAACATAAAATTTGATATATTAAGATAATATATATATATATAGAAATAAATTGGATCAAGATATTATAATTATTAATAATACTAGAAAAAGGCATGTGCGATACGCGGGATGATGATTTATTTTTGTTTATATGGTGGCAAAGGTTAATTAAAATTGAAATTTAGAACAATATCACGAAGAACCTCGGTTCCCCACATTGGTGTGTCCTCATATCCACAGATAATGACATGGATTACTTCTTTGAGAAAGGTTTGTAAGGGATTGAACATGACATAGTTATCTGGACCATGAAGTATTAAAATTAGAGGAGGGAGCTGAGATAATTTTTTTGCAAAAGAAAAATTCAATTTTAAGATAAATTATTTAGGAAAACCTACAAAATATTGCTTTTGGTTCCTTTCTTGGATCATGTACAATAATTATTTGGTTTTTTTTTTATTTCTTTAGGTATTGGTTGTGATTTAAATGTTGATTATAAATTTCATATGATGAGGTAGTAAAATTCGAAAAAATTTGTAGTCAGAAACATATTATCTTGGGTTGCCATGGTTATCTTACATTTCTTGATATGTGCTTAAATGCTCATTGAGTCATAGATTTATGGATAATTATATACACGTTTAGTGTATATATGGTATACCATCTAATCCGATGCACTGTCTTCAGTGTTGTTAGACATCATGGATTGATCTAACATGTATATTAGCGTATTACCTATTTCTATAAAAAAACTTAGTGTATCATGAATTTCAAAATACGTCATTATTTGTCGATTTTTTCTAAATTAAGTAAATCTTGTGTTGCACTCATTTTGGTGCATTTAAAGAGAATCATTTCGAAGGTGTTTTGAATATATGACCTATAGCAATGTATCAAGTNCCATAAATTTAAAGAAAAAAATAACAAGACTTTTTAAAATTCATTAAAATTAATAATTTTTAGAATATAATACAGCCAAACGGTGCCTTGCTATATAAATCCCGATACTGATCCGTAGCTTCCCTCATCCTATTCACCATTTATCTTCTTCACCGCTCCGAAATTCACAGGGAGATTTTCACAGATAGAGAATATGGCGAATGTTCAATTGGCTAGATTCATTACGGAGGTTGCGCCGCCGAAATTCGTGACGGTAATGAGACAAAGGTCGACGGCGAAGATGCTCGACACCATCGAAGAAGAAGAAATCAGAGACACTCCCGACGAATCTCTCTATTCCTCTTCTTCTCCATTTTCTCTGATGAACTCGTCTTTTCCTTCTTCTTCCTATTCCTCGACGGTCAATTTCTCCGTTCCGAGCAAGTCTCCGGAGAGCCTGATCCGGTGCGCGTTAACGGTTCTCGATCGCTAGATTTCACAAAGACTGATGTATTTTGGGTTTGTGTTGTTTGATAATCGGAAGATCGATTAAAGGACTTTCTCGTGCTTTTGTTCTGTGAAGACGCAAGGACGATATATATATACAAATATATATATATATATATNATATTTTCCTTGTCTTAATATCCTGAAAAGAAACCTCATTAGGACTAAAAATTACATTACAATGTAAATCATTTTGGTTCTTTTAACCGATAACAAATTTGATGTAAACTTAGGCAAGTATAATGCTTTTGTATCTTTTTCAAATAAATTAAGAATTCCTTCACCTTCTATTGGAACCTTGTAACCATTTGCTACTATGACACTACCTAAGGTCGGTTTAATATTTCTTAAGAGATTAGCATCACTAATCATATGATGAGAAGCTCCGGAATCAATTAATAACGGTTTAGTATTTTTAGATGCAAGAAAACCTTTACCCTCTTTATTACCCGAATTCTCCTTCAAGGCTTTGATGAGTGCTTCAAGGTCGGACTTCTTGACCATCTCAGCTTGAGCATTCATCATGTAGGCGACCATAGTCTTGAATTCATCCCCATGATTTTGAGAAGAAGATGCACCAGTCGGCTCTCCTTGTGTTTTGTTGGAAAAGTGAGCTCTTTGGTTCTTGAAATTATTGTTCCTTGGTGGCTTGAGGTGGGGATGAAGGATCCAACATTCCTCTTTAGTGTGTCCTTCCTTTTTGCAATACACACATTTTTTGAATCCTTGTTTGCCGCCAAAGCCTCCAACGCCTCCTTGTTGAAAATGTCCCTTGTTTGCTAGGTGAATCATCTCGCCTTTGCCTCCAAATAAACCAAGTGACCCTTCTTCTTTTTGAATTTGAGCACACACATCCTCTAGGCTTGGTAGAGTGTCAGACCTAAGGATGTGCTTGATAACATCATTATAGGCGGGACTTAGGGTGAAGAGGAGACTAAAGACTTTATCTTGTTCTTTCCTCTCATTGAGAACTTTTGGATCAATGGAGCTCGGCCTTAAGATGTCTAGCTCCACCCATAAGGACCTAAACCTCCCAAAATGTTTGTTGAAGGTCATCCCTTCTTGTGTGAGATTGTTGATTTCTCTTTTCACTTCATAAATCCGGCTTATATTGGAGATGTTGCCGAAAACCTTCTTGAGGATGTCCCATAATTCCTTTGCACTTTCACAATAGGAATAGGCTTCAAGGATTGATGGCTCAAGTGAGTTTTGAAGGAAAGATAGGACAGCTTAATCTTCTTGTGTCCACATTTCCAAGTCCATGGTGATAATTTCTTTTCCATCTTCACCGTGAGATGTTACCTTTGGAGCTTCATTTTCTTCAATATGCTTCCAAAGTCCTTTGCCTCCTAGGGCTGATTTGATTAATCTTG
Source organism: Gynandropsis gynandra (assembly GCA_036759665.1). Taxonomy (NCBI): domain Eukaryota; kingdom Viridiplantae; phylum Streptophyta; class Magnoliopsida; order Brassicales; family Cleomaceae; genus Gynandropsis; species Gynandropsis gynandra. The sequence goes on along the minus strand of CM071866.1, from coordinate 1,997,177 downwards.
ACCATAATAGGTAGTTTGGACCTTTGAGGATTATGGGAACAACCATTTTTGTGCCTTCCATATCCATTTTGCTTGTAAAGAGATTTTAGTGATATGAAGAAGAAGAAGAAGAGAGATCGAGAGTTTGAGCTTAGAAACACAAGAGAATGATGAGAGAATAAATTAAAACCGCTCTGATACCATGTTAGAATTTGAGTGTTTAAGAAGAGAACAAGATGTTTGTAGAACTAAGAGAATAGAAAGAAGAATTAGGAACAAACTTGAATTCATTCCATGAGTTTAAGCATTACATAAGTGGTTCTATATATAGAGACCATGAGCTGAATTTAAACTACAAGTACAACATAATTAATGAATTTGTCCTCATCTTTCACGGTTATAGAGGAGAAAGGGACAACTCCTTGTTGCTTGGTTTCTTGAGTTGCACATGTGATTCTAATTACTCAAAAATAACAATATTCCTTTCCTTCCTTCCAACGGCCACTTTGACTACCAAATATAGTTGTGTGTGTTTTATTTAATCCTTAGGAGATTATTAAGAACTAATCTATCCATATATGATTAATCTCATATATGTAGAATTAATTCTTAACACTCCCCCTCAAGCTTAACTATAGTGTACTACTATTAATAAGCTTGACACATGGCTCCTTGCCTCATTAAAACCTAAGTGGGAAAACCCAATGGCACAAAACCACACTTAGGAAAAAGAGTACAATTCATTGCCATGTTAGACATATCATGTCCGAATGTTTGTGAGTCCAAGCCGAGGGAATATGGACTCACAAATTTTCTTGCTTGTAGCCTTGGTGAAAATGTCGGCCAATTGATCTTCACTTCTTGTATAGCACGGTAGAATTACTCCTTGTTCAATCATTTGTCTAACCTTGTGACAATCCACTTCAATGTGCTTTGTCCTCTCATGAAACACCGAATTGGACGCAATGTGGATGGCGGCTTGGTTATCACAATGCATTGTAATGGGAGATGATGTCTCAATGCCCAAGTCCGTGAGAACATTTCTAATCCATACTAACTCATTGGTTAACTTCCTCATTGCTCGGTACTCGGCTTCCGCACTTGAACATGAAACCACCTTTTGCTTCTTGCTCTTCCAAGTAACTAGATTGCCTCCTATAAATGTGCAATAGCCCGTGGTCGACTTCCTATCCACTCGGTCTCCGGCCCAATCCGCATCACAATATCCTACAATCTCCGTGTTCTTGTTGCATCCCATCCATACTCCTTGATCCTTTGTTCCACTTAAATAGCTTAGGATCCGTTCAACCATCTTCCAATGATAAGTTGTTGGATCTTGCATATATTGGCTCACTTGGTTCACCGCAAAACAAATGTCCAGCCTTGTTATGGTGAGATAGATCAATTTCCCAACAATTCTCCTATAGAGTTTAGGGTCTTCAAACGGCTCATCATCTATCTCCCCCTTACGCATCACTTTGTATCCATCTTCTAGTGGAGTTCTTGCTATTCTTCCTTCCATTGTACCTAGCTCATTCAACATATCAAGGGTGTACTTTCTTTGGGATAGAAATAGTCCTTCCTTAGAACGACATATTTCTATTCCTAAAAAGTACTTTAGTTCTCCTAAATCCTTAATATCAAACATAGTTTTAAGATATACCTTAGTGGCTTCCACGCCTTCTATGTCACTTCCCGTGATGATTATATCATCAACATAGACAAGCACCACCACGATTCCCTTTGAGCTTGGCAATGTGAATAGAGTAGGATCGGCCTCGGATCTTCTAAAGCCACGTCCATTTAGTGTTGTGCTAAGCTTGTGGTACCACGCCCTTGGGGATTGTTTAAGACCATAGATCGCCTTTCTAAGTCTTAAAACATTTCCCGGTTTCACTATGTGTTATAGCCCCGGAGGTGGATACATGTAGACCTCATCTTCTAATTCCCCTTGTAGAAATGCATTTTTGACATCCATTTGCCAAAGATTCCACTCAAGGTTCACGGCAAGGGAGAGTATGATCCGAATAGTATGGAGCTTTGCAACGGGAGCAAATGTATCTACATAGTCTTCTCCATACACTTGTGTGAATCCTCTTGCCACGAGTCTTGCTTTATGCCTTTCTATGGACCCATCACTATTGTATTTGATCATGAACACCCATTTGCTTGAGACGGCTTTCTTTCCCTTAGGTAATTCCGACTCAAACCAAGTGCCATTTATCTCCATTGCTTTGTGCTCATTCCCCACGACATCTCTCCACACTTTATGCTCTTTGGCTTCTTCATATGTCTTCGGAATGTACTCCTCATCCAAGTTGGCCATGAAGACTTGATGTTCATGAGGGTACACGGCTAGAGAGCATGTTGCTTGAATTGGATGAGCTACCGCTTCACAATTGTAATACACTCTTTTTACCTTCCTTAGCCTTGCGCTTCTTCTCAATCCTTGTACCACTTCTTGTGTTTCAACCCTCGGCTCCTCTTGTACCTCGGCCTCATTTACATCTTGTACTTCTTGTACCTCGGCAATTCCTTGATCATGAGCTTGATGTTCTTCCTCTTGAAAGTTCATCTCATCCATGGCATCTATATCAGCCTCGGACTGTCCATTTTCATTCCCCCCTTCATGATCAACGGTATTGCCTTCTTGTGATCTTTCTTCCTCAAGTCCGGCTCTTTCTTCCTCAAGTCCGACGCTTCTTGATGTTAGATGGATGGTTGCGTTCCTTCTTGGTAGTTCAACGGTTCCTAACCCAAGTGTCTCCAAAATTTTCTTGAGGTTGTTAGCTCGGTCCGAAGGTGAACTAGCCAAGTCCTTTATACTTTCCCAATTTTTCTCATCATAGAACCCTTTGTCTTCCATGAACTTGACATCTTTAGATACTAGAACTCGCCGTGTAGAGGGATCATAACACTTATACCCCTTTTGGGTAGTAGAATATCCAATGAACATAGCCTTTGTGCTTCTCGCCTCTAGTTTGTTGCTCTGTTCCCCGGGTACTAATACAAAACATACACAACCAAAAACTCGTAAGTGGTTAATAAGAGGTTTAGTTTTGTTTAATACCTCAAATGGGGAGAGATCTTGTAGGACTTTTGTAGGGGTTCGGTTTATAAGATAGCATGCGGTTAAAACCGCATCTCCCCAAAACCTTTTTGGTACACTTGTATGGAACATCATAGACCTTGCCACCTCCATTAGATGTCTATTTTTCCTCTCGGCTACACCATTTTGTTGGGGAGTATATGGACAGCTTGATTGGTGGATTATGCCATGCTTAGATAGATGTAATTTGAAGGTTGTGCTCATATATTCTCCACCATTATCCGATCTAAAAATTTTAATCTTGGCATTAAAATGGTTAGTAACATAGTTTTGAAAATTTATAAATGCTTCTAGCACCCTATCCTTAGATTGTAACAAAGTAATCCATGTATACTTTGATTTTTCATCTATAAAAGTGACAAAATATTTATGGTTTTCTCTAGATAGGCATGGGGCTGTCCACACATCCGAATGCACAAGATCAAAACAATTTTCATAGTTTGTGAGAGATTTAGAAAAAACAGTTCGACAATGTTTTCCTAGAATACAAGCCTCACATTCATCCGATTTAAAAGAAACATTAGGCAACATTAAGCTTAAGGCACGAACATGTGGATGTCCTAATCTAGCATGCCAAATAACATCATCATAAGAGACTGAAAAAGTTTTGAAAATATTAGAAGCATTAGAAACATCCGAAATTTTAAAAACATCCGAAAAAGACTTGGTGTCTTCAAGCATGTATAAATCATCCTTGGTGACTCCTTTGCCAAATATTTTCCTTGTCTTAATATCCTGAAAAGAAACCTCATTAGGACTAAAAATCACATTACAATTTAAATCATTTGTGGTTCTTTTAACCGATAACAAATTTGATGTAAACTTAGGCAAGTATAATGCTTTTGTATCTTTTTCAAATAAATTAAGAATTCCTTCACCTTCTATTGGAACCTTGTAACCATTTGCTACTATGACACTACCTAAGGCCGGTTTAATATTTCTTAAGAGATTAGCATCACTAATCATATGATGAGAAGCTCCGGAATCAATTAATAACGGTTTAGTATTTTTAGATGCAAGAAAACCTTTACCCTCTTTATTACCGGAATTCTCCTTCAAGGCTTTGATGAGTGCTTCAATGTCGGACTTCTTGACCATCTCAGCTTGAGCATTCATCATGTAGGCGGCCATAGTCTTGAATTCATCCCCATGATTTTGAGAAGAAGATGCACCGGTCGGCTCTCCTTGTGTTTTGTTGGAAAAGTGAGCTCTTTGGTTCTTGAAATTATTGTTCCTTGGTGGCTTGAGGTGGGGATGAAGGATCCAACATTCCTCTTTAGTGTGTCCTTCCTTTTTGCAATACACACATTTTTTGAATCCTTGTTTGCCGCCAAAGCCGCCAAAGCCTCCTTGTTGAAAATGTCCCTTGTTTGCTAGTTGAATCATCTCGCCTTTGCCTCCAAATAAACCAAGTGACCCTTCTTCTTTTTGAATTTGAGCACACACATCCTCTAGGCTTGGTAGAGTGTCGGACCTAAGGATGTGCTTGATAACATCATTATAGGCGGGACTTAGGGTGAAGAGGAGACTAAAGACTTTATCTTGTTCTTTCCTCTCATTGAGAACTTTTGGATCAATGGAGCTCGGCCTTAAGATGTCTAGCTCCGCCCATAAGGACCTAAACCTCCCAAAATGTTTGTTGAAGGTCATCCCTTCTTGTGTGAGATTGTTGATGTCTCTTTTCACTTCATAAATCCGGCTTATATTGGAGATGTTGCCGAAAACCTTCTTGAGGATGTCCCATAATTCCTTTGCACTTTCACAATAGGAATAGGCTTCAAGGATTGATGGCTCAAGTGAGTTTTGAAGGAAAGATACGACAGCTTGATCTTCTTGTGTCCACTTTTCCAAGTCCATGGTGATAATTTCTTTTCCATCTTCACCGTGAGATGTTACCTTTGGAGCTTCATTTTCTTCAATATGCTTCCAAAGTCCTTTGCCTCCTAGGGCTGATTTGATTAATCTTGACCATAATAGGTAGTTTGGACCTTTGAGGATTATGGGAACAACCATTTTTGTGCCTTCCATATCCATTTTGCTTGTAAAGAGATTTTAGTGATATGAAGAAGAAGAAGAGAGATCGAGAGTTTGAGCTTAGAAACACAAGAGAATGATGAGAGAATAAATTAAAACCGCTCTGATACCATGTTAGAATTTGAGTGTTTAAGAAGAGAACAAGATGTTTGTAGAACTAAGAGAATAGAAAGAAGAATTAGGAATAAACTTGAATTCATTCCATGAGTTTAAGCATTACATAAGTGGTTCTATATATAGAGACCATGAGCTGAATTTAAACTACAAGTACAACATAATTAATGAATTTGTCCTCATCTTTCACGGTTATAGAGGAGAAAGGGACAACTCCTTGTTGCTTGGTTTCTTGAGTTGCACATGTGATTCTAATTACTCAAAAATAGCAATATTCCTTTCCTTCCTTCCAACGGCCACTTTGACTACCAAATATAGTTGTGTGTGTTTTATTTAATCCTTAGGAGATTATTAAAACTAATCTATCCATATATGATTAATCTCATATATGTAGAATTAATTCTTAACAATAAGGATGGCTATGCCACCATTTTTTACGTTATATTTATTTTATTTTTTGCTTATTTTATTTATATGCGATGTTCGAAATAATCTCCAAGATGAATTATGTGAGAAAAGATAAGTGATTATGATAAGTTGGAGAAAGTATTATCGATATTCCACACTGGTAATGTAATTTTACAACAATAATATCGCGCGAAGGATTTTAAGACATAGCGCGAATTGTTACAGTTTTTCCTCATTGCAGAACAATTGAACGAGCTATTAATGAACAATCACCATTCTTGTCCCACTAATTCTGCACCACTTTATGAAACAAATGCGGCTTCGTTAAATTATAACCACTGTCATGGTCGTGGACATGGATATATACACGATCGTGGTCGAGGCCATGGACATGGTTACGATTGTGGAAATGTATATGGTAGAGGACGAGGTCGGAGCAATCCACCAAATAATTTTCATCATGGAGAAAATAAAAGGAAAGATAATCGAGTGATTGAAAATGAAAATGTGTCTAAAAAGCGAAAACATACAATATGTCATTGATGCGGTATGAATGGACATTGGTCTCAAGTGTGTTGTACACCAAGATATTTTGTTAATTTATACCAGAATTCACTAACGAAAAAAAGGAAAAAACATTCAAATGAATTTTTTCTTTAATGATCTCGATGATTTCCTAGATGACGACAAGGGTGGAATGCACCTAGACATCGCATATTTTATGTATCAACCTGACAATGAAGATGAATAAAGAAAATGAGATATCAACATAAATTATATGAAATGTTTGCTTCATATGAAATGTTTGCTTCAAGTATCAATGATTGAGACATATGTGTTGTCGATTGTGCTACAACGCACACAATATTGAAAGATCAAAAGTATTTCTTCAAGTTGAGAATATATGAATCCAATGTCAATACTATATCTGGAAGTGCAAAAATAATTAAGGGATGTAGAGAAGCAAACTTTCTAATATCCGGGGGGACAAAATTTATTATTCAAGATGCATTATTCTCTCCACGATCCCAAAGAAACTTATTGAGTTTCAAAGATATCATGTTGAAACAATGAATGATGAAAATCGTGAAAATCTTTATATCACAACAATGGTTTATATCACGAAACTCCAAAGCTTGAGGACATGCCATTTTACACGTTGTAGCCCTAATTCAAATAAGACCAAGTGCTTATCATAAATATTCTCTATTGCAATTAGCAAATGGCCAAGAACCAAATATATCTCATCTATGAGTATTTGTTTCGATTGCTCCACCATTACGGATAAAAAATGGGCCCACAATGTAGATTGAAAGATATAATTCACCATCTATTATTAGATATTTTGAACCACAAATGAGTGATGTCTTCACAACTCGTATTGTTGATTGTCATTTTAATGAGAATGAATTCCCACTGTTAGGAGGAGGAATAAAACAAGCCTCACAAGATCAAATATGTAAAACACAATCATTGTTATATATTAATCCTCCTGCAAAATAATGTAATATGGAAGTACAAAAGACAATACATTTGCAAAATATTGCAAATCAGCTTCCAGATGGGTTCCGTTATACAGCTCGGGTTACAAAATTACATGTACCGATTGCAAATGCATCTGTTCGTATAGAAACACTAAAAGGGCATGCGAGTGAAAGAATTTCAAATGAGTCTATAACACGCTTGAAGCATGGATGACCACTTGGTTCTAAAGATAAAAATTCTCCAACGAGAAAGAAATTTGATAATGATTTTGATTCTTAGATCATAGAGAACATCCAAAAGGAAACAAACGAGGATGATGATCTTAATAATAAAAAACATGAAAATAATCATGAGCATACAGAGAAAAATGAGATTTTCATTAACTATATATCTGTGATGAAAAGATTATAAGAAGATATGAAATAAATGACAATGATAAAATATTATCTTTCTCTGTATCCAAAGAAATTGAAAATGAAAGTGAAGATCCAAAACCAATGTTAGTGTTAGAATAGAGACATGATTTGATAAAATGAAATGAGGCTATGCAAATAGATTAGACTCACTAAATAAAAGAAAATTGTTTGGACCCATCGTTCAAACTCCAAATGGTGTTAAACCAATTGGATGTAAATGGGTTTTTTTTATGCAAAACAGAAAAGAAATAATGAGATCACAAGATATAAGGCAACTCTGATAGCGGTCGTAATGCGTCTATCCATGTAAGATACGCAATGGATACATTGGTATATGCATGGTAGATAGTGGACAAGTCTACGCCAGTCAGTTCCTATAGGAGTGCCTTAATTCCCTGAACTCATGATAGTATCTAAGACCAATTATCTCGTTAGAACTTCGTTACATCGTTGTGCAACTCTTGATACCTATGGTGATTTGTCGCCGAGTCATTCTCATCTTAGGTTTAGTTTGCATTTGCATTTGCATTCCTTCATTAGATTCATCACGTCTTATTCATTAGTTTAATAGCTTATAAGTCGCATCAATTCCTTGTGTTCGACCCTAGTTGCTACACGATCCGTATCCTTGCGGAAGCGTTAGTCTAGGTAATTTATTACTTGAGTCTACGCACATCATGCGATATAATATTTAAATTATATTTTCTATAACGATAAAATTTTAATCTAAACATAATTATCGTGTTGTAAAAATTAATATAAACACCCGCACATCGTGCGGGATATTACCTAGTTAATTTAATAAAATGATATTTTCGACATTATTTCAATAATAATAATAATACGATACTCAAAATGATTAGCTCAATCAATTGGTTACCAATCTCCGGTCAAACAAGATTTTTAAAATATTTGATGAAATTTTAATTCTTTTTGGTCTTTCATTCAATTAATATCGATATATATATTAAAAAAATTCAAAACTATATTTAAAATTTTTTAATAAATATTTTTTAAAACCGTAATTGAAAAATTTTCAAGAAATATAAACCAAATATACACAATATATGTAAATATTTTCAATATTTCTCCTCTAGTTGGAGCATGAAAATCGCAAATACCCAATTTAAAACGCAATTAGAAGAAGATGTTGTCCCAAAACCTTCGTTAAAATGTTAACGAACTAACTAGAAACTAGCGTCGGAGGTCGTAACTATGTTCGAATCGCGAAACAGATGAGTAGGTCGGAAAAGGAATACAAAACACTAATTGACACCATACATAGACACTGGCGGACAAGGAGAACCATGGGCAAGCATCGAGTTGTAGACACAAAGACAAGGACGGTGGTCGCATGTTCATAACTCTGTTCGAATCACAGAACGAATACGAAAATAGGACGAGGGAAATGGAGCACCAGTCGTAATCGGATGAAGACATAAACTATGGAGATGCAGATGAAACAGATCAGGTACAAGGAGAAACGAGAGACAGGTTCCATCATAATTCTCTTGCACTTCAAAATTAATAAATAACAGTTATATGCTCAATCATTAGAGTCGTCGGTTATATAATCAGTCGTGAGTCATCTTGTATCTATATATCCAAACGCGTATCATCGTAATCCAATCAGAGATCAATTTATGTCTTTATACCCAGATATGAGGTCAATAATAACCTAATCGGGAGTCATTTTGCACTTATATACCCAACGCAGGGTCATCAATAACCCAATCGGTGGCCATCTTGTGCCTATATACCAGGTGTGGGATCATTAATAATCAAATCGGGGTTATCTCGTGTCGGATTGTAGACGTCGAAGAAAGGAAAAAATTACTTCTCGGGGAAGAAGAAACTTTCCAAGGGAAAATAGAGATAACAAAAGAAAGAAAAGAAAATTGGAGGAGAACCGAGATCTATGAAAAGAAACACCAAAAACCAATATTAATCAGAATTGGCGTAGACTCTAATACCATAATAAATTTTTAATTATCTTTGGTTTCTCATTTCATTAATCAATAAATATACATACAAAGAATGTTCAAAACCATAATTGAAAAACATCCGATATATGTTTTTTAAAACCGATAATTGGAAAACTTCCAAAAAATGTAAACCAACTGTACATAATATATATAAATATTCCCAATAATATTTATATATCTTCTATATTTTATGTTTATGAAAAGAAAATTTGGTTATTCATATATAAAATATTTTTACATGTTATATTTATGTTTCTAATATAAATATAAATAACTAAAAATAGATATTTATTGATATAAATATAATAAATGAAATTAAAGATTCAAAATTTATTAATAATCATTTTATTGAATATATAAATAATTATGTATAAATATCAAATTTAAATGATATAATTTTAAATAATAAAAAAAATATCATATAAGGAATAAGGATAAATATATTAAGTTATCTAACTTAACTCGATCCAAATAGACTCAAACAATCCAAAAAACTCATTCATATTTTCTTTGTGATAATCAAAGAAGTAGAACAACCTAAATAAAAAAATAAATATAAAATATATTTAAAAATAATACATAAATTTTTATTTTATTTTATGTTTATATATTTTTTATTTAATAAAAAAACTCCGAGAAAACTAAATTATTTGAATCCAAACAACTTTAAAAAGATCAATTATCCAAACTCAAATTGAATTTAAATTAATTTCAATTTTAATAATCGTAAATCTCTTAATTACTTGTATTAGAAGCAACCCTAAGTGAAACACATAAGATCTAATTAAATTCTATTTTTTTTAAAACTCAAACAATCTGAATCGAATTGATATCCTAAAAATTCAAACTAAAACCTAATTTGTTCACCACTACAAAAAATACCCTAAAAAATATTGCCACATTTTCCCCCTATCCTAAATTCCTAAACTCATTTTGTTGCAATCCAAATATATCTATCGTCACAACATATTGTTTCACATTATTCTATCATAACATCATCACCAATTAGGATCATCACCAATTATGAGAAAGAGAAAACTGGCAAAAAAGACTTCAAAATTTGTGTTTTCAAAGTGTTTTATAGTTTTACAGGAGAATCAAATCGATGATAACGGTTAGAATAACAATGCATTCCCATTAACGTGGACACAAACACAACTCTTGCGATGTTGATCACATCAGAACAAAGAATACTAATGCAGAACTGATAGTTTTGATGTCAAATACACTCCTTTTAACGCGATATAAATATGCTCCAACGAAAAACTCATTAAAAGAATATCAATATATGACAAAACAAAGAAAAACATAGAATTTTCGACACAAAAGTTTTAGATAAAAATATCCAATCAATATTCAATTTTTGTGTGTAATAAACAATAGAGTCGAATATTTGATAAATGTGAATACAAATATAAATATTATACAAAAAATTTAGATATACCAATTTTGTCCATCCTTATTGTAAAATCTAAAGTTAATTTTTAAATCTTAGATTCAAATCAGCGTATTTAAAAAAAAGTAAAACTCCTATTTTCCTCTCATGTTTATTTACTTTGTCTATTCACCCGTCATGTTTCGCACTCATCCTATTCCCCTCATGTTTCGACCAACATCCTATTTCTCCATCATGTTTAAAAATTCTGCGTATATCCCCCTCCGTTTAAACTCCGTTAAATATTTCAATTTTGATCCGGTTTAGGGTCAATTTTGGCCCGGTTAGACCTAATTTTGACCCAGTTTAGGATCAATTTTGACTATAATTTAGGTCCAAATTTGACCCGGTTTAGACTCAATTTTGACCATAATTTGGGTCCAATTTTGATTTTTATCAAAATCCAATCCGAATCAATATGAAATTCAAAAAAATTAAACCGAAATTTAACCAAATATCGATTCTTATCGGTTTGTTCGATTTTTAACCCGAAATTAGTATGATTTTTACTCGATTGTGTACAATTTGACCAATTTTGATTTTCATACCGTTAAAAACTCGAATCAATATGAAATTCAACAAAATTAAACTGAAATTTAAACAAAAATCGATTCTTATCGCTTTGTTCAATTTTTAACCCGAAATTAGTGTTATTTTTACTCGAAATGTGTACAGTTTGACCCATGTTTGATTTAATACCAGTAAAAACTCGAATCAATATGAAATTCAACAAAATTAAACCGATTTAAAAAAATCGATTCTTATCGGGTTGTTCGATTTTTAACCCGAAATTAGTATGCTTTTTACTCGAATTGTGTATAATTTGACCCAATTTTGATTTTCATACCATTAAAAACTCAAATCAATATGAAATTCAAAAAAATTAAACCGAAATTTAAACAAAAATCGATTCTTATAGGTTTGTTCAATTTTTAACCCGAAAGTAGTATGATTTTTACTAGAATTGTGTACAATTTGACCCAAGTTTGATTTTAATATAATTAAAAATTCGAATCAATATGAATTTCAAAAAAATTAAACCGAAATTTAAACAAAATTCGATTCTTATCGGTTTGTTCGATTTTTAACCCGAAATTAGTATGATTTTTACTCGAATTGTGTACAATTTGACCCAATTTTGATTTTCATACCATTAAAAACTTAAATCAATATGAAATTCAAAAAACTAAACCGAAATTTAAACAAAAATCGATTCTTATCGGTTTGTTAGATTTTTAACCCAAATTTAGTAAGATTTTTACTCGATTTGACTAAATTTGGTTATAATTCTAATAAACGGAAAATAATTTTTTGTTTAAATTTCGGATTAGTTCGGTTCAAATTTCGTATTGATTCGGGTTTTAATCAGATTAATCGGTTTAGTTCAGTTGAAATTTCATATTAATTCAGGTTTTATTGCTATTTCGGTGTAATTTAGATAAGAATAGGTTTTTCTTTAATTAAGGTTTAGTTCGGTTAAAATTTCATATTGATTCGAATTTTAATCGGGTAAAAATTAAAATTGGATCCAAATTTTGGTTAAAATTGGTTTCAAATTATGGCCAAAATTAAGTATAAATCAAGTCAAAATTGGACCTAAATATTAGTCAAAATTGAGCCTAAATCAGGTCAAAATTAGTTTCAAAATTTTGTCAAAATTGAGTTTAAATCGGGTCAAATTTAATTTCGGATCGGATTGGGTCGAAATTGGGTAGAAACCGGGTTGAAATTGAAAGATTTAACAGAATTTTAAACGGAGAGGGTAATAGGCAGAATTTTTAAAAAATAAGGGGAATAGAATGTTGACCAAAACATGAGGGAGAAATAAGATGAATGCGAAACATGAAGGAAAAATAGGTAAAATAAACAAGCATAAGGGAGAAATATGGGTTTGTTAAAAAAAATCAGATCCAAATATGATGGAAATGTAATGACTCCATGAAATATCTTTGAATTATAAAAAATAATATGTTACATAGTAAAATAGTCATAAAGTAGAAGGGCATAAATGTAATTTTGTGTTTATTAGGGTTTCCGTTAGGGTTTCATATCTCTTGTATACTCATATATATCTGATGTAATTCATTTTGAAATCAATAATACGAAATACTTTCCACATGGTATCAGAGCCTAGATCCTAACCCTAACCGTCGGCCTCCCCCTCTCTCAAACCCTAATCACCGCCGCCGCCCACCTTCTCCCTCTTTTCTCCTCATCGCCGGCCTCCAAACCCTACCCTCCACTCACCGTCGGCAAAGCTACCTCATCACCGTCGGCCAACTCCTCTCAAAACCCTAACCCTAATTCTTGTTCACGCACCCTCCCTAACCCTACCCGTCGGTCGCCCTCTCTCAAACCCTAATCACCGCCGCCGGCCACCTTCTCCCTCTTTTCTCCTCATCGCCGGCCTCCAAACCCTACTCTCCACTCACCGTCGAACAAGCTACCTCATCACCGTCGGCCAACTCCACTCAATTCCCCGATCGGGCACTTCCTCTCTACCCGATCGGGTACTCCCTCTCCAAAGCCTAACCCTAATTCTTGTTCACGCACAACCATGGCTACCTCTTCCGCTGCGGATGTAACTCCGGCTTTCAACGTCCATGAGCCCCACGGCACTCTTCTCACGGTCAACATGACAAACGTGACCAAGCTTACCTCCTCCAATTATCTGATCTGGAGTATTCAGATCTGTGCACTCCTTGAAGGCCATCGGTTGGAATGCTTTCTCCAAACCGATTCACTTGTTCCCGATGCCACTCTCAATGTTAATGGCATCTCAACCCCGAATCCAGCATTTGTGCCATTCAAACAGCAAGATCGTCTCCTATTCTCTGCCATTCTAGGAGCAATTTCGCGCCCACTACAACCGATGATTGCTAGGGTTTCATCCGTGCGAGAGGCGTGGCTTCTCCTTGCTCGCACATATGGTAAGGCATCGAGGGGGAACATCCTTCAATTGAAGGAACAACTCAAACGAAGCTCCAAAGGATCTCAACCCATAGATGACTATATGCACACCATCATCAACAAGGCGGATGAATTGGCGCTCCTTGGAAAACCCCTTGATGCGGAAGACTTGTTGCAATACATCCTCGATGGATTGCCGGAGGACTACAAACCGATTGTTGATGCAGTGAATGCCTGAGATAGCATCATTCCGATTGAGGAACTTCATGAGAAACTCCTCAATCACGAAGCAAAGCTGCTTCAAGCCGCCCCATTGCTGTTCACGCCGCCCGTCAAAAATGCTCTTGCCAACATCCGTCCGAATCAATACAATCGCAATCGACAAAATGGTCCAAACCAATGGCGTAGAAATGACAACAGATCGTCATCGGGATACCAAGGTCGCTGTCAATTGTGTGGCATCTATGGACATAGTGCTCGTAAGTGTCCACAGCCTTATTCACATGGTGCTCCAATCCGAACTCAAAACCCTACTCCTGCACCGTCACCACCGTGGGCTTCTTCACCACGAACATGGCAGCCGCGTGCCCATAACACCACCCTCACCAACTATGAACCGGAGTCATGGCTACTTGACAGTGGTGCCTCCCACCACATCACATCGGATCTACAGAATTTGTCGTTGCATTCTCCGTACAAGGGAGGTGAAGAAGTGGTAATTGGTGATGGTTCCTCCTTGCCCATCACTCACATTGGTTCTCTCTCGATCCCTAGCTCGATAAATGATTCTTGTTTGCATCTTGATCAAGTTCTATGTGTACTTACGATGAACAAGAATCTGATTTCCATACACCAATTGTGTCGGACTAGTGACATTTCCGTGGAATTTTTTTATGATCATTTTCAGGTGAATGATCTAAAAACGGGGGATCCTCTACTTCGCGGAAAGGTTAGAGATGGTG
>CM071866.1:1966389-1980162 GCA_036759665.1 Gynandropsis gynandra | reverse complement strand
CTTGAGTGCAAATCCCGTCTTCCACTCTCGCATGAAACATCTAGCCATGGATTACTTCTTTGTTCGTCAACAAGTGCAAGGCGGCATCCTCCGAGTTTCTCACGTCAACTCCAAGGATCAACTAGCGGATTTACTCACTAAACCGCTCGCTCGTCAGCCATTTCTTACACTTTGTCACAAGATCGGCATCACCGAAGGTGCTCCGTCTTGAGGGGCATATAAGTAGAAGGCCATAAATGTAATTTTGTGTTTTTTAGGGTTTCCATTAGGATTTCATATCTCTTGTATATTCATATATATCTGATGTAATTCATTTTGAAATTAATAATACGAAATACTTTCCACATAAAATAGTCATAAAGTAATTGTAATACTTATGACTAAACATATAAATAAAGTTTAATGAAAAAAAAATGACGTTAAATGATTAGGGGGAATATAGCATAAAACATATCCAATTTTTTATTTTAGTCTATAAAATATGAATTATTACTTTTTACCTAAAAAATCCAAACTTATATTTTTTTTGCCTTAAAAACACTAACTTTAAGATATGATTAATTTTATAAATTTGTGTTTTTTTAGACAAACTTAAAAATTCAAAGAGTTAAAATATGATTTAATGTTTTTGTTTTTTATATGGATATTATTAATTTGATAAGTTTGTGTTATTTTAGACAAAATGTAAAAATTCAAAATTTATAGGTTCAAAGTAATAATTTGTATTTTATAGGTAAAAATTAAAAAATTTGGTATTTTCTACACTATATTTTTAAAGTTAATGTTTTTAAGGAAAAAAATAAATTTGAATTTTTTTATGTTAAAGATAATAATTTATGTTTTATAAATTAAAATAAAATAGTTTAATATTTTTTATACTATATTTCCATGATTAGATAATA
Organism: Gynandropsis gynandra; assembly: GCA_036759665.1. Lineage (NCBI taxonomy): Eukaryota > Viridiplantae > Streptophyta > Magnoliopsida > Brassicales > Cleomaceae > Gynandropsis > Gynandropsis gynandra. The sequence continues at coordinate 1,979,260 of CM071866.1, read as the reverse complement.
GATTAAGAGGATAATCATAATATCAATGTTTGGATTTCCAAAATCTAAGAAGATTTGACTATTAATTTCTCTCATTAAATCATTCGACAATTAAATATATGTCAATTGAAAATAACAAAATTCCAAAAGAAATTAATTTAAAGTTTATATATTAATTGAAAATATATTTATAATTTATGTTCTTATATAATACGGAATTCTCCATATATTACAAATTGCACACTTGAATGAAATCTATAGTTTTAGATTTATCTGTGAAAAGAAACCGTGACTACGTGCATTGAACAACATACAAATACAAAAGATTCACGTAAATCTAATTAATATAACATTTATTAAAAAAATTAATTGTGGTACAAAATTAACCAATACTCTACATTACTTTAAAAATATATAGTCATGACTTTAGAATAAGCTTACTACACTTCAATGTAACGAAAGAAATTTAATATGTTTTATATCAAAAAATGAAGATCATTAATTATATCTTTTAGTAAAATAATTTAATAATTTAAATGATAATTTAATTTATTTGATTGGAATCTAAAATTTAATTGGTAAACTTTTAAATTTAAGATATACGCATATTCAAATTAAATAAATTGTTATATCTGAAATATAACAAACCCTTATAACTCTTTTTATATAGTTAAACTTTTATTTTATATCCGCCGCGTGTAGCTTCAGTCTTTCTCTCTCTCTCTCTCTCTCTCTCTCTCTCTCGTCGTCGATTTTCGAATGATGCCGGAAAAAGATTCTGATTTTTCAAAATTGTGTCTCATCGGGTCTTTATTCATATTCATATGGTGATTATTACTGATTAATTTTCTCGTCAGCGGTCTTGATGGGTCGTGTTCTTCGCTCGTCAGGAAAACTTTCCGCCCACGAGACTTGAATTCCTTTTTACGAATTTCTGGGTACTTTCTTCCGAAATCTGGGTATGCGTAGATCTCAAAAAGCAAGATGAGTGTTGCAAAATCTCAGGTTTGGCAACCGTGCAAGAAGAAGAGGTTGTGAAATCTTAAAACAGACCAATCGCTAGTGTAATCTGAAAGGAGAATTAAGAACAGTGAATCTACAGATAGAACAAGTGATGTCTTCTCGGCCGGGATCTGCGAGTAATTCTGGAAATTTGGGAAGGACTAGAGTCGGAAAGTACGAACTCGGAAGAACACTCGGCGAAGGAACTTTCGCGAAGGTTAAGTTCGCGAGAAATGTCGAAACCGGAGAGAATGTCGCCGTCAAGATCATTGACAAAGAGAAGGTTCTGAAGAATAAAATGATCGCTCAGGTATAACATTTCATCCTTGTTCTGTAATAAATTGACTTGAATCATGCAGTTTGATGTTGATAATCGTTCGTTGGTCGCAGATCAAACGTGAGATTTCAACCATGAAACTGATAAAGCACTCGAATGTGATCCGTATGTATGAGGTTTGATCTACTTTCTTGTTCTTGTAATATATTCTTTTTGCCTGTTCATACTTAGTTTCATTCTATCATATAGATGCCATTGATGAGAAGATAGTATTTACATGACCCTTTCTGATCATATATATATATGTATATATACTGTTTTCCTGTTCATACTTAGTTTCATTCTATTATATAGATGCATTTGATGAGAAGATAGTATTTACATGACCCTTTCTGATCATATATATATGTATATATACTATATATGATATATTCTTCTCTTTGAAGGTATCATTTTCCTTTCTCTCTTTTGCAGGTGATGGCCAGCAAAACCAAAATATATTTTGTTTTGGAATTTGTTACCGGTGGTGAGCTTTTCGACATGATAGTAAGATTCAATTCGAAATGGGTTTTTTGTTTTTTTAATAACTTAATACAAAGAGATCTTGAGAAAAGAGAAGTATCAATGTTTTGTTATTGTTGTGGATTAGTCAAATAAAGGGAGATTGAAGGAAGATGAGGCGAGGAAGTACTTTCAGCAACTTATTAACGCTGTCGATTATTGCCATAGCAGAGGAGTTTATCATAGAGATCTTAAGGTTGAATCAGCTTGTTTTCATTTGGTTATTTGCTTATAAATTTGATCTTCTTTAAGGTTTAATGTGTTAATGAATTGTGGCCCTCTTGCTTTACTTCCAATTTCAGCCGGAAAATTTACTTCTTGATGCAAATGGAGTTCTGAAAGTGTCTGATTTTGGGTTGAGTGCTTTACCTCAGCAAGTTCGAGTGAGTATCGTCATACCCTCTTATTGTTTATACTTTTGATGATCGATATTATAATACGTTCTAATTCAGAATTTCACGAATAAATCAAAGCTGATATTTTGATCTTATTTAGGAGGATGGATTGCTTCACACTACTTGTGGAACTCCCAATTATGTTGCTCCGGAGGTATTATTCACTTATTTATTATATTGCAAATTTATATTCTTTTTCTCCTTATAAATTTCTATTTTTGTCTCTCTAGGTTATCAATAACAAAGGTTATGATGGAGCTAAGGCTGATTTGTGGTCGTGTGGTGTGATTCTTTTTGTCCTAATGGCTGGTTATTTGCCTTTCGAAGATTCAAATTTAACGTCTTTATATAAAAAGGTGTCAAAATTTTATTCTTGCTTTGTTCGTCCTTCTTCTATGTGAAACTTCTAACATCGGTTTTTTTTTTATAGACAAAATGTTAACGACATACCAAATTTTCACGAGTCTCGTTTTTTCTAATGTAAACAGATATTTAAGGCAGACTTTAGTTGTCCGCCTTGGTTCTCTACCAGTGCTAAGAAGCTGATCAAAAGGATTCTTGATCCAAATCCAGCGACGGTAATTCTTACTTCAATATTTACGCAATAGTCCTTTGTCCCGTGTATTTATTCACTTTCTAAACCCATTTCATGTTGAACAGAGGATCACAATTGCTGAAATAATTGAAAATGAGTGGTTTAAGAAAGGATACAAAGCAACTACATTTGAAAATGCTGAAGTCAGCCTCGATGACATTGATGCAATTTTCAACGAATCAGTGGTAAGGCTTTCGATATATATATATAAACACACACACACACATGTATATGCATCTTTATCAGACATATATGATCATAGTGTGGCCATAGTTCGAATGATTGGTTGGGTTTTGCTTTTCGGATTATAGGATTCCAAGAATCTTGTCGTGGAGAGACGAGAAATAGGACCAGCAGCACCAGTGACTATGAATGCCTTTGAGCTGATTTCAACTTCCCAAGGGCTCAATCTCGGTACTCTTTTCGAGAAACAAATGGTAAACTAAGCTTAGTAAAAGTTACTTCCCCTGGTTTTGGAGTTTCACTTTCAAACCAATGATTCACGGTGATAGCGTCTTTGGTTCAGGGACTTGTTAAACGGAAAACTAGATTTACGTCCAAATGCAATGCTAATGAGATAATCTCGAAAATTGAGGCAGCGGCGGCACCTTTGGGATTTGATGTTAAAAAAAACAATTACAAGGTTGGAAATACATCATATGTATTCTCTAAATGTATGCATTTCCTCTTCCGGTTAGACCCTTACATCTTCTTTGAACTATTTTAGATGAAGCTTTTAGGGGAGAAAGAAGGCCGCAAGGGTCATTTAACAGTCGCCACTGAGGTAAGTCTTCAACATGTTTCCACTTAGTAGTATTTCATCATTGCCTGATTTCGGTATTTTGAAATAACATCCTTCGTTTACTTTCAGGTTTTTCAAGTGGCACCGTCGCTTTATATGGTTGAAGTGCGAAAATCTGGTGGTGATACCTTGGAATTTCACAAGGTATGTTAACTTATCCTCTTTTTAGCTTAGAACTCATCCCAAAAGCTAGCTTATAGAAGATGGTGACCAAGGTTTCTAATAGACCCCGCCCGCATTAGAGTCTATTTCAATCCATTTGGGACTTCCCAATTGGCTTATGGATCATTACAATACCGCTAGGGGTGGGCGTTTCGGGTTTTCCGGACCGACCCGGACCGGACCAACCCGAATAACCCAACCCATAAGATATATGGGTTACTTAGAAAACCCGTATGCGTTCAATATCCAAAACCCATTCGGGTTCGGGTCGGTTCGGGATAACCTGAGGAACCCAAACAACCCAAAAAAACCCGTATGGGTTCAATATCCTCTCCTGAGTCTCACTCTCACGCCTCTGCCTCCTCTCCTGAGTCTCACCTTCACACCTCCGCCTCTTCTCCAAAATCTCACGCCTCCGCCTTCTCTCCTCATACCCAAAAATTCACCCTAAACCTGTAGAACCCATTTTAAAACCCGAAATACCCGTATCTAAACAACCAAAAAACCCGAGGAACCCAAACGGGGACCGAACCCGTGGAACCCGGATCGAAACCCGAAACGCCCACCACTAAATACCGCCCTTTGAATGGCAGCTAGTATTTAGGCGACTGGTACTCGAGCCACTCCCTTTCGCTCCTCTCCCACAGCCATACCACTTGATGAGAACTCATCCCTAAAGCTAGTTTATAGGAGTGCCTAAGGGTCTATTTCGAAACCCATCTCGTGAATCATAACAGTGAGTTTCAAAGATTGAATCTTTTGCGGGGCGGAATCTTCTTATCATTATTTGAACCTCTCTTCTTGCCCATTTTCTGGCCTTTTTTTAGTTTTACAAGACCCTCACGGCAGGGCTCAAGGACATTGTCTGGAAAACGATAGATGAAGAAAAAGAGGAACACAGCAATGGTAAGCATTGAGCAGCATTCACCCATTGTTCTTATTGGCTAAAGACGGATTGTTCTAAGAATGCGCGTGAACTGATTCTGTCTCACGACTTGGAGTTTCAGGTGGTGGCGCCGTGGCTTCTTCGTAATGTATGGATATTGGTTTTCTCCTTGATTCACTTTGTTCAAAGCCACGTTAAGGGTTATACAAGGAAAAGCCAGTTTAGGCTCTGAAAGTTTGAACAGATTTGGAAAATTTTGATTGTTGTTGGTTCCATGAGTGTTGTGATACTGTGAATATGATTTGGGAATTGAGTTTTATGATCGTTTTATTGTTGAATTGTTTGTCATGTTCGATAATTTATCAGTTTTGTTTATTGAGTTTGAGTTTCAACAGTTTAGATATCACTTTAGGCATATCTTTACAAACCTAATAAAAAAAATAGAGAAAAAATAATTTTGTTTTTAACTTTTGTTTGTAAAAATATATACGTTTTGAAAATTTTGAAGCTGTTTCTAATTTTTGAATTTAAGAAATATAATTAGAATGGGGCGATTTAGAAGTTGAGAACGATTTTCAAATGATTTCGAACGATTTTGGAGATTTTGAATGTTTTTCGAGTGATTTAGATAATTTCACCGATTTTGAACGATTTTCGTCGACAATTTGAGAATTTTGATATAGTTAATTTTTTTAGGTATGATAAATTAAAATCAAAATATATTTTTGAAGTTGACCGTTTAGATTTGGTTCCCACGATTGGTTTCAAGTTCATGTGAAAGAATCTGATCATCTAAAACCCAACATTTTCTGTAATCCTATTTGAGCCAATCATGTCCAAGAGAACTGCCACGTGTCAAAAGCTCACCAGAGCCATTTCTTTATCTACTCTTCAGACACCACATAACAGTTCTGTCTCTCTCTCTCTCTCTCACCATGTCAGCACTGAGTTCCTCTCTCTGCATTTCTCCGACGAAGCCTTCATGTCCTCAGCAACTAAACACAATCTTAACCTTAAAACCCACAATCAAAACTCCATTGAAAGACAACCCTCTTTACACAGTCGCAGATCAAACCCTAACCCTCCACATGAAGGAGAAGATCCTCTGTCTTGAACTCATGGGCATTGACTCAGGCAAAGCCCTCTCTTCCAACGCTTCTCTCCGCTCAGCCTCTCTTCAATCCATAGAATCCGTCCTCCATTTCCTTCAATCCAAAGGAATTTACCCAAATGACCTTCCAAGAATCCTGGGCATGTGTCCTAAGATCCTCACATCAGACATCAGGACAGAACTCAACCCGGTGTTTGGGTTCTTGTCGAATGAACTCAAAGTTCCAGAGAGTGAATTCAGGAGGGTGATCAAGAAATGTCCGAGGTTGTTGAGTTGCAGTGTTGAAAATCAGTTAAAGCCTGCTCTTTTCTACTTGCAGAGACTTGGGTTTAGGGATCTTGAAGCTTTGGCTTATCAAGATCCCATCTTGTTGGTCTCTAGTGTTGAACACACCCTCATCCCAAAGCTTAGGTATTTGATTTTACTGAATTATATTTGACACATCCTTCTACATTGGTAAGAGATCATTGGCTTGAATCATCATTATATATATACATACTAAGCAAACATTGAGATTACATTGTGGTAATGAGAGAAAGAATCAATCCCATATGGCTTGAATCATCATTATATATATACATATATAGCTTTGCTCTTTACATACTCACTTTAGACTTAGACATGAAACTAAGCAAACATTGAGATTACATTGTGGTAATGAGAGAAAGAATGAATCCCATATGTGTTTAGGCTGTCTGAAAATGGTTTATATGAAGAAGGAAGATCATGATATGCTGAAAGAGAGCTTTTTTTTTTCTCTGTTTAGATTCTTGGAGAGTATAGGGTTTTCAAGATCAGATGCTATAGGAATGATCTTAAGATGCCCTGCACTCTTCACATTCAGTGTGGAGAACAATTTCAAACCGAAATTCGAGTATTTCGAGTCGGAAATGAGAGGAAAGCTTGAGAATTTGAAGGCGTTTCCGCAGTATTTCGCGTTTAGTCTCGAGAAAAGGATAAAGCCGAGACATTTGGAGGTTATGGAGAGAGGCATAGATTTGCCATTGCCATTGATGCTTAAAAGCACTGATGAAGAGTTCAAGCAATTACTCATCCTAACTAAACCTTCTCATTCTTCTTAGATTAAGTGGTAATGTGTTGTATTTTACATGTGGAATTGTTGCTATGTCCATATAAACTTTGACGTCCTCACATCTCAATATGTAAATGGCTCCATTCATATGATTTTTCTCCTTTTCCCCTGATACAAAATTGCCAAACAAATCTACTAAAAATAGATATGATTACCTATTCTTTTGTACAAATATATACTAAAGTAGTCTTAATTATGGTAGCATTCATGAAATATATATGTCAATGCAGCTATAAAGGATAATCACAATACTATTTACAAATATATTTTTATTCACTAAATTAACAAACTAATTATGGTGTAAATGGATCAAAGTCAGTTAGGGGTGCACACGGATCGGATATCTGGATTTTTTTAGAGTATCCAGCTTGTGAGATACGGTATGAGAATCGGATATATGGGTAACCGCGAGCATCTCAATTTGAATATTCGGGTACCCTCGAGTATCCAAACCCGATTTTTTTTAACATTAGAACATGTATTGATTCAGGTTGGTAGGATTCGAGTTCGGGTATTCATCCCATGTTAAGCCTAATAGCAATGACATTTACATAATTATCATAAAAATTAAGGATACTTTTTGTAAATTAATATATATTCGGATACTCGCATGTACATGTTTGTGAGAATGAAAATGTGAACATGAGGGTTTAATAATTTTACTAATCGAACCCACGTATTCGAATATTTTTTTTCTCGGATTCGAGATGAGTTTCGGATCGGAACAAATTTTCAAGTATTTCGCTCATCTCTACCACCAGTGCTCCTCTGATTTGGCTTTGAACTTGTAAATCTTGTCTAAATTTCTGAAAATAATAGTAGAGTCCCAAATGTACTCATCTCATAGCTATATAAGATTCTCAAGAATCTATCCAACAATAAATAATTTATAGAGTTATAAAATATTCCCAAAATAAAGGGTGGACATGTTGGTTTTCTTTTCGATTTGAGTTGTTCTGGTTTTAGAAAACTGAAAATGAATTGGATCCAAATATTTTCGGTCTAGATTCTTTGGGTTTCAATTCAAGTATGAATTTAGGTGTTCGAGTTATGGAGTTACTGAAGGAATCCGATTTCGTCTTATTCGGATTCCAAAACCCCCGAAACTCTATTATGAATTATATCAAGATTTGGAACAAATCGAAACAAAAGATCGAGATAAATACCTGGATTTATGATATACGATATGCGGCGGAATAGATCTTCCAATGCAATAACCTCAGAACCTAGTATCTTTGTTGATGGGGATACAAAGAGGTTTTTTTTTGTGTGTTATGCATTGGGGACCATAACCCCAATATATAGAATATGTTTATTATTATTTCTAATTCGGCCCCTCATCAAATTAGAAATTACACAAGTGGTATCTACACAATAACATCATAATAATTATGCCCTTAGTCTATACTTAATTACACTTAGACCACTTTAGTTTAGACTAATTAAATAATGGCATAACACATATAAATAATACATGTGTGACCCAAAAATTCTAACAATCTTCCACTGAGCCACATATGTATTCTGGTATGTGTTAACTTTATGAGCTCAAACTATTGCCATAATAACCTTAGGGCATAAACAATCTCGTCCATCAACTACACCAGTATACAATCAAGGCGGCATTCGCTACATCGATCGTGGCTAAACCTTCCTTGGTCACTAATATCAATGTAATCAAATGACAGATCAAATTATGAATGTGTAGCATGAAAATCACATGAAGGTGATCTATACATGTCGATTTTCAACTGGTCCTACTTAAATGTGATCACTTAATAACCTTATCGTATATAGTGGAATATAAACTGAATAATACTTTATTTCTGATCATAAAATATACATACTAAAAACAGCACAGAACACAAAAATATTCAAACTCCCATCAGATCCCTCAAAATCTAAAATACCCATTCGAGCGGTATGCTCATGAAAGACCTTGGGAATACCCTTTGCAAGGGGATCTGTTATCATAGAGTTCGCCCCGATGTGTTGTATGGAAATTTGTCCACTCTTAACCCTCTCCTTCACAACCAGGAACTTGATTTCGATATGCTTCGATTTTATCGAGCTCCTGTTGTTGTTGGAGTACAAAATAGCTGAGTTATTGTCACAATACAACTTGAGTGGTCTTTCGATTGTATCAACAACTTGCAGCCCGATGACAAAATTTCTCAACCAGATTCCTTGGTTGGATGCCTCAAAACATGCTATAAACTCTGCAGCCATGGTGGAAGATGCTACAAGCGACTGTTTGGCACTACGCCAAGAAATAGCTCCACCAGCCAACAGAAAGATGTAGCCCGATATGGACTTCAAACTATCTTGGCATCCCGCAAAATCAGAGTCAGTATACCCGATGATCTCCAAATGATCTGACCTCCGATAAATGAGCATGTAATCTTTTGTTCTCATTAAATAACACATTACTCTTTTGGCTGCTATCCAGTGATCCATACCAGGGTTGCTTAAGTATCTGCCCAACAATCCAACAACATACGCAATATCCGGACACGTACAAACTTGAGCATACATAAGACTCCCAACAGCTGATGCATATGGAATCTTCTGCATCTCTTGGATTTCAATATTATTCATAGGGCACTGATTTTTACTGAGTTTATCTCCTTTAGCGATTGGAGTGTCACCTGGTTTACAGCCATCCATGCCAAATCTTTTGAGTACCTTATCGATATAGTTCCTTTGTGATAATCCTAGAATACCTCGACTACGATCCCGGTGTATCTGAATTCCAAATACAAAGGATGCGTCACCAAGATCTTTCATTTCGAAATTTCTTGAGAGAAATCTCTTGGTGTCGTGCAACATGCCTATATCGTTAGTGGCAAGTAAAATGGCATCGGCATATAAAACCAGGAAAACAAATTTGCTCCCACTGAACTTATGATACACACACTCATCCACAATATTCACCTCAAAACCGAATGAGAGAATTACTTGATGAAACTTGTGATACCATTGACGAGATGCTTGTTTTAGCCCATAGATGGATTTTGTTAATTTACAGACCATTTTATTTGGGTCTCCTAATATGAAGTTTTCTAGTTGCTCCATATAAATTGTCTCATCAATGTTTCCATTGAGAAACGTTGTTTTGACATCCATCTGATGTAGCTCAAAATCAAAATGTGCAACAAGACCCATGATTGTCCTAAAAGAGTCTTTTGATGAAACCGGAGAAAAAGTCTCTATATAGTCAATCCCTTCCTTTTGAGTATAACCCTTAGCTACAAGACGAGCCTTATACATTTCCACATTACCTACCGAATCCCGTTTGGTCTTAAATATCCATTTGCAACCAATAGGTTTCATACCTTCTGGTAATGGGACAAGTTCCCAAACTTTATTATCTTGCATAGACTTATACTCATCATTCATTCCCTCAATCCACTTTTTAGAGTCAGAACTACTGATAGCTTGACAGACATTGACTGGATCGTCTTCCATCATACCATCGTTTTCCTTATGTTCTTGAAGAAACACTATATAATAATCTGAAATAGTGTTTCTTATCTCTCTAGTAGATCTCCTTAAAGGAAATTGATCTTGTTGTCCAAGTTTTTGAGGTTGTTGAGTTTGATCCGGATGAACAATTGTCTGAGATTGAATAACAATGTCAGCTTGAGGATCCAAACTCGTTTCATCTGAAGCGACTATACGAACTGGTTCAGGAATTGAAACCAATTCTTCCTCAAATACAATGTCTTTATTTCTCCCTCCATACTTAATATCCTCAAAGAACGTGGTTGTTCATGTCTCAAAAATTGTCTTTAATTTGGGATCATAAAACTTATAGCCTCTTGATCGCTCAGAGTAGCCGGTAAAGTAGCTGTTGACTATTCGGGGTTCCAATTTCCTTTCATATGGCTTGTAAGGCTTTGCCTCAGCTGAACATCCCCATATATGAAAATGCTTTAGTGTTGGTTTTCTACCAGACCAAAGCTCATAAGGTGTTTTCGCAGCTGCCTTCGTTGGCACTCTATTAAGAATATAAGTTGCCGTCTTTAGTGCCTTCCCCCAGAGTGATTTTGGTAAAGTCGAATGACTAATCATACTCCTCACCATGTCTTTAAGAGTTTGATTCCGTCTTTCAGAAACACTGTTCATGCTAGGTGACCCTGGCATGGTGTACTGTGGGACGATTCCGCACTCCTCTAGGTACTTGGCAAAAGGTCCTGGACGTTGTTCACCTGAACCATCATATCGATCATAGTATTCACCACCACGATCAGATCTAACGGATTTAGTCCTTCTCTTGAGTTGATTCTGAACTTTAGCTTTAAAAGCTTTGAACACGTCCAAAGACTGGGACTTCTCATGAAATAAGTATGCATATGTAGAGTAATCGTCAATGAACGATACAAAGTATTTTTGACCATTCCAAGATGGAGTCGGCAATGGCCCGCAAATATCTGTGTGTATCAATTCTAAGACATCTGTAGCTCTATATGCACCTAGTTTCTTTTGTTTGGTCTGTTTTCTCTTAATGCATTCAACACAAACATTGAAGTATGTGAAGTCAATGGAATCTAAGATCCCATTCGACACAAGTCGCTCAACTCTATTTCTAGAGATGTGACCTAGGTGTTTGTGCCACAGCATTCTCGAAGTTAAATTATCATTTTTACGCTTAATACCACGTGATTCAATAGTTAAATTTTCATGGTATCTCTCAACAGTGTTAAGCATATAAAGATTATCATAAGCCAAAAGCGAATCGGTTCCAACAATATTTGAATCCAAAGACAATGTAAACTTATTGTTTCCAAATGAACAAGAATAACCAAATTTGTCTAAATAAGAAACTGAAACCGAATTCCATCTAAAAGACAGTACAACAAAAGTGTCTTTCAAATCCAAATAAAAACCAGTACGCAACAATAATCTAAAATGCGATATTGCCTCCACTTCGACCGATTTTCCATCCCCCACATAAATGCATCTTTCAGCATTACTTGGCTTTCGAAAGCTCAGGCAACCCCTTTTTCACACGCCAAGCGTGGTATGCGGCATAATCCTTCTTAACATGTCCAGGTTTCTTACAAAATAAGCAATTGTTTTCAGCTTTATGTTGCTTTTTTTTATTTGGACCCTTAGCAGCATTATTCTTTGTAACCTCAGGTTTCTTTCTTTTGCCCTTTCCCTTAGAGGTGTGAGCCAGATGAACACTTTCAATCTTATCTTGTTTCATCCTCTCTTCCTCTTGAACACAATAGGAGATGAGCTTGTTAAGAGACCACGTATCCTTTTGATAGTTATAACTAATTTTGAATTGGTTAAACTGTCCAGGAAGAGAGTTCAAGACAAAATATACGAGTACATCTTCCGATATATCGATCTTAAGTGTCTTGAGCTTTGAAACAATATTTGCCATCTCCAAGATGTACTCCATTATGTTTCCTTTGGCTTGATACCTCATGGTGCTAAAGCGATACAATAGCACACTTATCTCAGCCTTATCGCTTTGAACAAAGCGTTTTCAAGCTCAGCAAGGAAATCCTTGAGATTGGCATCCTCAACACCTCGAAAGGTTTCTGGAATAGTGCTCATAATGATCTAAAGACCTACACGATTTGAACGCTCCCATTTCTCATAAGTTCTTTTCTGTTCAGCAGAACTTGTGTCCGAAGGAGACATAGGGGACTCAATCCTCAATGCTATGTTCAAATCCATGCACCCAAGAACTATTTTGATCTTATCCTTCCATTCCTTAAAGTTGGAACCATTAAGGGCAGGAATCAGACCGATGTTTGTAGATACTGCAGCAAGATTAATTGAAAAAGAGAACAAATTATAACATGAGTTATCAAAACCAATCAACAAAACATATGATTGTACAACCCATCTCAAGATACCTAGTGCAACATCAATATCAAGTCTTTGAAAACAATAATATTAATTGCTAGTGATACCTTGATGTAATGATCAAACACTGCTAATAAGACATGTTAAATAACAAACCTTTCTTTGGACCGATTTATCATCAC
>CM071866.1:1913815-1956363 GCA_036759665.1 Gynandropsis gynandra | reverse complement strand
TATAAACTTTTAAACAGGTTTCACGGTGAAAAACTGTTCGGCTTTCTCGTTTTTGGCAGTTTTTCACGTCGAAAAACTACCTAACGTGGGTTTTCCACGTTCGAACATTAAGGGCAAGTTTGTTTTTTCTTCAGTTTTTTTCAGATTTAATAATTATTTTAGGGAATAGTATTTTTGAAGTGATTTAGCCCTATAAAAGTATTTCTGATATCCCGCCATATGAATTAGGTTTTTTATTCGAAAATAATCAAGTAACCCGAAATACCCACCCTATCAAATATATATATATATATATATATATTCCTAGCGATCAAGAGTGATAACACTCTAAAAAATTTCCTTGTCATCCATAATAAGATATTTATTCCCGAGTTAAGTGACTTAGAAAGTTTAACCTAAAATTCCTTGCCCCAATCCCTTTTGCCGTTGTCCTTATATAACCCAACAATTACATCTTCTTAAATTGTATTTTACTATATGTTACAGAAATCATAATATCAACCAAATGTATCCAGATTTTATTTGAACTTGTTAAACAAAAATCTCATTTTGACTAATTCAACGATATTTGATTATGTTATGATGTAAAATTATAAGATTAAGATTAATTTGACGATAAATTGTATTTTTTTATTTTACATTTATATTTCCATTCTACAAATATATCCACGCTAATCAAATTCGGATTAGATTCATTGAATTGAAGTATACGCTTTTGCGTGAAGAGAAATCCAAAAATGAAAAAAAAAATTAATAAAAAACTGCATTAATTTTAAAACCCTCGAGCCTCAAGAAGAGCAGCCCTAAAACCCACCACTTGTTGTACACCGAAGGCCTTTACAAACATTTTCATGGCTGAGGTTCGTCGTCATCATAAAACGATTTCTTGATTAATCAACTAGTCATCCTGGAAATCCAGTAAAGTCGGTCCCTTTTGTTGCTATTCGACCTGGGTTCTAATCAGATTCTGAAATTTTACGAGCTTTCTCGGAGGATTTGTTCTTAGTTTTCTTGTTTGGATCAAGAGCGAGAAAAAATATGTTGTTCTCCAGTGGATTTTCTCGGATTTCGTCCAAGTTCCCGAGAAAACGTAGCTTATTCGGTTGTCCTTCTTTTCTGGGTTCTCATCGGCACGTCGTTGTGCCCGATCAAGATCATTCTGGTTTGGACTCTACACAGGAGGTAATTAAGCATTTCTCTTGCTGAAGACAAAACGATTCGATTAGGGTTTCTTCGATTAAGGATTGTTGTGATTTTCGATTTAGTTTCGAGAAAATGGATTGACATGGTTTATATTCTGTTGATTACTCTCATGTATTTACATACTTCACGGTATTCTCCTGTAGCAGATGCAATTTTTATTCTTTCACTTTTGTTTCAAGTTGTGTAAATTGTGATCTGATTGCTTTATATGAAAAGGGTTGAAATTTATTTGCTATTTAGGGAAATTTGGCGTATTTTTGTTGCCCAAAAAAAAAAGTTTTGATGGGTTCTTGTGGAGATATAAGAAGTGTTTGTTGCGTGTGTGAGAGAGATTGAGAGAGAGAGAGAGTGAGAGAGAGAGAGAGAGAAGACATGATAAACTGTTAAACTGAGGTTTGTTTAAGGAAGTTTGATATAATCTTATAACTAATGATCTAAGCAATATAGGTTTTGTCTGTTATTATTTATGATGTTTAGTAGGGCGTCCGTTGTGGAGGAACTTATTCATGGAGATCTCCTGTTTTGGGTAATTTTAGACATCAACTCTATCATCAGAGCAGTTCATTGGTTGAGGTTTGAATCTACCTGTCTCCTTTACTTCTTAGATTACATTTCCACTATGATTCGATAAGACAAATCCGTAAACACGACTCTCATTGTCTTCATTTGATGAATCCTTTATGGGTATGTTGTGTTATGTCATTCCATTATCATCTTTGAGGGACTGAAACTGTCCTTTCCAGGAGGAGCTTGACCCGTTCTCGCTTGTAGCAGATGAACTGTCTCTTCTTGGTAATAAATTACGAGCGATGGTCGTTGCTGAGGTATTTATCTTCCAGTAGTATCGCTCCTTTCCTATCTTTTGATTTGATTCGGACCCGTGGAAGCACGATTGAAGCTGGATTTGATGCTGAATTATGTTTATTTATCTTCCGTTATACAGGTTCCAGTGCTTGCCTCTGCAGCCGAGTATTTCTTTAAAATGGGGGTCGAAGGAAAACGCTTTCGCCCAACGGTAATGGCTATAATTCTTCAAATCTCTATTTTTTCATCACATAATCGAAAATTCCATGGCGGGTTTCCCATTTTTCGCTTTTCTCGCTAAATTAGAGACAAAAATAGTAATCATAGTTCTTCGTTTTCAGGTCTTGCTATTAATGGCAACTGCTCTAAATGTACGATTACCAGAAGTATCAGTTAACGAATCTGCAGATATACGTGCATCCGAACTTCGTGCAAGGCAACAATGTATAGCTGAAATCACGGAGATGATTCATGTTAGTTGATGTAACTCTGATCTTATGTCGTTTTTACTCATCGTCTCGAGACGCCTCGTGATTGACGTGATTACTTATTGTAGGTTGCGAGCCTTCTGCATGATGATGTCTTGGATGATGCGGATACAAGGCGTGGTATTGGTTCATTGAATATTGTAATGGGAAATAAGGTATGAGCAGATAATAGTTTTTCTGCGGTCCAACGATCACGAGTATCTTTGACGATTGTGCTTGGAACAACTATCGAGATTTCACCGTTGATGCGATTATGCAGATAGCTGTATTAGCTGGAGACTTTTTACTCTCCCGAGCTTGTGTGGCACTTGCTTCTTTGAAAAACACCGAGGTAAGACTACGGTCCCCTCAAATTTCCTTCACACGACAAACAATTATGTAAAAAATACACTTCAACCCGTCCCGTCCACCAGCATTGTCTGGCCATCGCCTTTCAAGAGAGATGCGTTCATGATATCACCATTTTCCATGGAATGGCCGTCTTTTTTCTCTTTTGCACGATTCATCAGGGTCATGGATGTCAAAAACTTATTTCCCGTGCACGTTATTAATCTCGTTATTAATTCGTATTGTAGGTTGTAACGTTGCTTGCAACCGTAGTGGAGCATCTCGTTACAGGTGAAACGATGCAAATGACGAGCACATCCGAGCAGCGTCACAGGCATATCTTCTCTCGTGTTTGATATATCTTTTCCGCTATAAGTCTTTAGATCTCCCAACTGCAAAATATTTCTACGGCTTTTGATAGATTTTTAGCCGTTAAATTGGTATGCTCGGTATGAACACTTGATTCAGACACAAATGTAAATGTGTTTGTCCGTGAATGCAGTATGGACTATTATATGCAAAAGACGTATTATAAGACCGCATCGCTAATTTCGAATAGCTGTAAGGCCATTGCGCTTCTTGCCGGGCAAACAACAGAAGTTGCCATGTTAGCTTTCGAGTACGGGAAGAATCTGGTTCGTTAACTCAACTATCTGAACTGTATTCTCGAGTGCTTTCATGGCTTCCACTTCTGTTGATCATTTAAGTTTCTATTTACAGGGTTTGGCATACCAATTGATAGACGATGTCCTCGATTTTACTGGCACCTCGACTTCTCTCGGGAAGGGATCTTTATCTGATATCCGCCACGTAAATATCATCTGCTCTATTTTTCACATCCTCGACTATTGAAGTTGAAAACTTTTGAGCCTTTTCGTAACCATTTTAACGCACATTTGCAGGGAATCATAACGGCGCCAATCCTCTTTGCCATGGAAGAGTTCCCGCAACTCAACGAAGTTGTTCATCAGGGATTTGACAATCCGAACAACGTCGACATTGTGAGTTCATACACGATGTAAATAGGTTGTGTATACCGAAAATAGGTTCACATCTTTGTGGAATTATTTTCAACGAATTTGAAATGCCCGTCGTTTGTATTTTGTAACAGGCGCTAGAGTACCTCGGGAAGAGCAAGGGAATACAAAGGACGAGAGAGCTAGCATTGGAGCATGCGAATCTCGCTGCTGCGGCTATTGGATCATTACCTGAAACGGATGATGAGGACGTGAAAAGGTGTAGGCGAGCCCTCGTTGATCTCACCCATAGAGTCATCACCAGAAACAAGTGACAAACTCTTCGCAGTCAGTTTCTCTTTTTACCCGAACCTTTTTACTTGTTTCGTTCACCGTTGATCGCAATGAGGTGGTGGAAAAACTTTCCATCGTTCATTTTCTTTCGATTCATAGAATTTGTTTAAGTGGTGATTCGTTTCGTCAAATAATTTGTTCTAGAGGTAGTTTGTTTCATGTAGAACATGGATTACAGAAGAAAAACGAACACAGCGGGAACCCGACTTTTCATATCTATCTTTTTTATTCTTCTTACATTGTACTCAACCCTTAACCAGCGACAAAACGGAACGATTAGTATTCATATAACCAAAACCAGAATGCCTTGAACCAACCCGTCTAGCTCGACAACCCTTCTTTCGATACGTACGTAGCCCACGCGTCCTGCAATTCGATAATCGATATAGTGTCAGTAAAGTCAAGTTTTTTCTATGCGGGTTAAACTGATATCTCATTTGATTTGGATTTTTGTCGAATCTGAATCGCCGGTTTATAGTTGTTCGTACCTGAAGAATGGAGAAGACTCTCTTGGCAATGTACTTCTGCGGCCGTGATGCTCCTCTCTGCTGTAACTTATCTGGGTGTAGACATAGCCGAGCTTTCTGGTAAGCTTTTTTCAGTTGTGACCCTTCTCGTAGATTTGCCAGAGGAATCGCATACCATCCGCTCTCGGGCCAAAGAACCTATGAAAATGCGTCATCGTGCTGCAGATTATTAACGGAATAAACGTGGAATTACGGGTTTTAGGCAGAATTTGTGAGCTTACATGGTGTAAAGTTGAGAGCAGGAGTCTAATGTTTGTTGCCTTCCCAGTTAACCATACTGTTATCTCTTCATCCTTTTCCATTTCCATCTGCAGTTCTCATCAGATTATGATTCACATTTTAATAAGTTTTACTGATTTTCGCAAGAGAATCTCACTTACTTGTTCATCTGATTTCTCTTCCTCTTCGCCGATCCTTGAGTCCCTTTCTTCTTCTTCTTCTTCTTCCTGAAGATTGATCAAATTGATGTCAGTTTTCGAGTCGAATGGCATTATACGGAGGGAGAATTACAGAAAAAGTTTACCGTTGTGGTTGATTTCAGTGTTGAATTTCCTTCATGAGATTGACACTCTGTTTCGGTAACCTGTGGTTTCGTATCAGGGCGGAGAAATCTTTCTTTCGCCCACGCAATCGCCTCGTCTATTCCAATCGAATCTGATCCTCCTCCATCGCGGTAATGATCTGAGTTTATCTCGATCACATATGAACTCATCACTTCATCATCATCATCATCATTATCGTCGTTATCATCCTCAAATGTAAAGCCACTTCTCCTCTGTTTTGTCTCCACCTCCTCGCAAACAGAGGAAACAGGGGAAGATGCAGGGGAGCTCGGTCCGAAATCGTCCATCGACATCTTGATGCTCCTAAAGGAGTTCGGATCCAGGCTTATGGTCTCCGGCGAGGTTCTCCGGGAACTTCCGTAGTAGAAATCTACATTTTCCGATGAGTTTTTATGGCCGGAGAAGGAATCTCCGGCTTGTCCGAACGCCGGGGTCTTCTTTTGATGTCTTGTTCGGCTTCTGAATGGAACATTCAGTGGTCTGAAAAATTAGAAACAGAGTACATTAAATGACTGAATTACCCTCGTCAGGTGTTCAGCAAGGCGGGTCCGTATGGAGGGAGCTTTTAATAAACCTACCTGAGCCTAGAAGTGAAGGAAGACAGTATCGTGTCATCGCCGGGGATCGCCGTCGCCGGCTGACGGAGAGGGCTCACATCCTCGGAGGTCAGCACCGAAGACGAATGGGATCTCGACTTGGTGTGGGATCTCTCGCTGGTCGTCCTCTGTCCGCCGCTTCCATCGCCGGAAAACCCGAAAACGTCGCTGTAAAACCCATCTCCACTGGCCGGAATCCGAAACGCCGGGAGATTACGGCCGTGAGATTTGGAGGCCGGATGCTGCCGGGAGCCAAATTCCGGCGGCAGGAAAACCTCGTCGTAGAAAGAGTTGGAGCGAGAAAAGTCACCGGAAAATTTCCGGGTGAGGACGCTCCGCGGTGGACCACCGAAGACGTCGGAAAAGTCATTGGCCTCCATGGAAGCGGTTGAGGAGGCAGAAAACCTATGGTCCATGGATTTTCTGGCGACGGAGAAGAAAGGGTCAGAGCCCATCCTCATACGCCATGACTCGTCCATTTCGCCGGGAAATGTATCGCCGGAGAAAAGAAAAAGGAAAAGAAGAAATCTGAATGCAAAAGAGAAGAGTTGATATGATACACTTTACGTACACACATATATATATATATATACACACATTATGGTGTGTCCTTCCTTTTACAATACTTCTGGGAAAAATAAAGAAGTGACATACAAAAAGGTAGTTCTTCATGTGTTACATTCTTTCAACCTTTTTCCTTTGGTCTGAAAAAATCCTAGATCTTTATTTTTTTTCTTTCACATCATCCACCTTGGTTTATCTTGATAATATTATTTTTTATTTATTATTATAAATTTTTAGATAAAAATAACATTCACCATAAATCGTTGCAATTAACTTTGCCAGGTGAGTATTTCATGTGTGGTTGTATGTATGTATAAATATATATTATTCTCTACATTTAGACAATATTTGATGGTTTCCTTATATATAGTTTTATATAATTTCCTTCACTTGTTCTCCATGCTTATTAACTAATTTTTGGATGAGTTAAAAAATGAAAAGAGATATTTGAGTATAAAGTATTAACCTCATGAAAATAGTAATTAAAATATTTTTCACATGAAAAATTGATACACCGTTTAAAGATAAATGAAATTTGGGAAACAAAAAATATATAAAAAAAAGTATTAAAGAGAAAACAAATGATGAAAAAGTGAGGTGGGTGAAAGAATGACTTATATACCCTATGAAGGGGACAAAGCATTTCCTAATTTGATGTCACTAACACAATTCCCTACCAAAACAAATACCTTTTTTATCCTTCCTTTCCAACACATTGTAATCATTATTCTCAATGTAAAAGTAATAATAATAATAATAATAATAATTTAAATTTATTAACTCATCATTATAAGATGTGATTGATAACTAACATCTTAGAGAGTCACAAATTCTAGATTAGTAAATAACAATTACACCAATTCAATTTTAACTTGGATAATATAGTTGATACAAAATGGATAAAAAACTATTTTTTAAGACATTGATTCAAGTTATTCATTTTATATTTACATTTTATATGAAATATATTTACAGTTTATTGTAGTTTTATCTTATGAATATGATTTATAGATTCTAAAACATGAGTTAGGGACATTACAGATGTATGTGCAGATCTAGGAGGTGGTGAAAGGGGACAACTTTATAATTAAAATTTAAAAAATTTATGCCAAATATTTACAAAACAATCATTTTGCTGGAGATTTGCTCCCCCCAAAAAGCTTTTTGAAAAAATATTACATAAAATAAATATATAAATAAAAGATTTGTCATAATAGAATATAGTGAAAGTAAGCTCAAAGTTTGGAACTTCTACAGCCAGTTCCAAGCATTTGTGAGCTGTAATGTCTACAACTTTTTTTTTATATAAAAAAAAAACATTCCAAGGTGCATGGTATCAGATCTTATCAAATCTCACCTGAAAAATTAATTTTATTGTAGTTTTTTTTAAATAACATATACATATATATTATATAGCTTTAAATAACCAAATGAATATTTATCAATGAAATATATCAACCAAGGACATGAATCTAATCATAGTTTTGTACTATAGTTTACACATTTTTAGGGTTATATCATATTAAATTTGTCTATTTCAACTTGGTCCATTATCCCATTTAAGCCAAACATATAAACAACTTGATGTTTGAACTATCTCAATATCATTTCAGAGAAGGAAATTTTCCAGTTCTGCCCCTGAGGAGTTAGCTTGAATTTAGTTTTGGGAGAGGATAAAAGTGTCATTTTTTCATCAACAATTGAGTTGGACAATGTAAGGCTCTAAGACTCTAATGCAACTCAACCAGAAGATGGAAAATGATTCACATAGGAAAGGCTTTTGAATAATAAGAACAAGAAGAAGAAACAAACACATAAAGTGACAAAATCATACAAGTGATCAATGTAAAGCATAGAGCAAGGTGTGGTCTTACATTGCTCAAACCTTTTTGCGAGATTTGGATTGAGTTTAACCAAATGAATTTGGATCTAACTAAACCCTTAAATCAGTTTAACAGTTCAAGATTTCACAGTCTATATAAATAAATCAATTATTCATGTTTTAGTCATTATGACACAATATAATATAACATTTCTCTTGCGTCCAGATTCGCTCTTGGAAAATACACGTCACAAATGAAAACCCAACATCTGAATATTTAAATTGAGATGAACTAATCTCTGATTTAATATCAATTGGACTTGAGTTTAACTATATCTAAAGTTAGCTCACGAGTTTAATTTTGCACAATCCATGTATATGTGTTTATGAATTTTATTCTAATCGATATGAGATAACACAACATAACATTTACTCTTGTGTCCGTATTTATTTCTGGAGCGTAAAACTCTGCATCAGAATATTCAAATAGGGACGAACCAAGCTCCGATGTCATATTAAATGGACTTGAATCATAGGGACGAACCAAGCTCCGATGTCACATTGGCTAAAACATGAATCATAGACTCATATACATATATAGAGAGAGATTGTGTGATATTGAACTATTGAGCTAGTCCATTTAATCAAGATCACACAATCTCTCTCTATATATGTATATGAGTCTATGATTCATGTTTTAGCCAATGTGAGATTAACACAACAAACACTCCCCTTTACGTCTAGATTCGATCCAAGAGAGTACAATCATAAATGGGAGGCCAAACAATGAAATATTAAAATCAGGATGAATCATACATACTCTAATATCATGTCAAATGGACTCAGTCTAAGTAAAACAAAAAACTAGCTCAAGAATTCATGATTGACCAATCCAAATATACGATTTCATGGTTCATGTTCTAATCGACGTGGAACAACATAGATAAAAAAAAATGAAAACATTATGCGGGCAAGATTTTTAACCCATGGTATTCCTCATCTAAACCAAGTTTTACCCTAATACAAAGGACAATCTATAGACATTACTTGCATGATTTAGTTTATGAGTTCATATCATATTTCACATGTAAAATGATAATTGCAGATTTTACTGAAGATTTGGTCAAGAAGAAAAGAACAAAACTTAAAAGTTAAAGATGCTTACTCTTTCTAGTATACAAAACAACAGCATTATTCGACACCATTTGAGGTTTAGAGCATATTACCTGCAGAAAAAGAAAAAATTCAGGCAAAACTGATTCAAGAACACTGTAGATTTCACGTGACATCAAGTAAATCCCAAAATTCTGTCTGCCAGTAACCTAAAACCGGCAGCAAGAATGGCCTTTTACGACAACGAAAAGCTCGTAAATCTAATAAATTTACGACAATGACATCGATTTTGTTGTTATCAACCAGCTAACAGACAATAGGATTATAATAGCTATAGAATCTGAACATTAGCAAGAAACAACAGAGTATAACATGATGAAAATCACCAGAGAAAACTATTACTTGACAATATCTACTTTTACCTTTTTCACAGGAGATTCTTGAAAGTTACATTTTCAGTATGAAACAATCTTCAAACAGTTCATGGAGAAAGAAACAACAAAGAAAGTGGCTCTTTCAACAACTTGTTGAAATGGAAATCTTGAAAGATTCCAAGAAGGTAACTGTTTTTAAATGAAATAAGAGATTTTTTTATTTTGCATATATATAAATATAAACACCACTTGAAGGAAGAAGCCATAGAGAGAGGTAAAAGATTATTTTCTCAACAAAAGTTATAATGCAATGTAAGAATCAGCCAAAAGTAGTGTTATCATGGAAAAGAAATCTGACAAGTACCTTCAAATTCTTCAGGCTCACACAAAAGGGTTTAATATCTGATTAATTGATCATAGACCTTCAATCTTTAGATCTTCTTGATATTATCATCATGCCCTCGAATGATATTCCAAAATGCTCATGCTTTTTTGTTAGATGATTGGATTACAACCACGCTCAACCAGACGTAGGATTATGTCGTCTGCCTCCTTGACCCGTACTTCTCATATAAATCAGCATCACGTACCAAATTGCGATTGAACCATTCGACGCATCCCTCCCGGGTTGTGGGGGCAATAAACCTTTACTCCCTTTTAAAGAGTTGATGATTGGCCCTTCAGACACCACGAGTCATCTCCCGTGTGTTTTTTCCTCACTCTTCCCGATAGGTCTCTCATTCATAAGACTAGTCCAACTCAAACAATCTTAATCGTGGAGTTACACTCGAAGGATCACTTAAAAGGGAGGAGCACCTTGATGTCTTGATGTCATATGTAATCGAATCAAATCTTTTAACCCTCTTCAAACACTACAACACACATTTCAACCCGGATTGTTACAAGAGGAACACTAACATGTCTTAGCATCAGATCTTAAAGCTGTCCAAAGAAATGTTCCCAAGATCTTATCTACCTCCTCAAAGCTTTCATAAACCACAAAGCTTTTCATTTTGGCCAAAATAACATGAATTTAAGTATGAAATTGACAACACTAACAGAACAACATTTGTTCAGATGATATTTCATGAATATTCTGATCTTGTGTGATCTCCCATCCCAACAGAGACTCTGAATCAATAAGTTCATTTCAAATGGCAATGGGAAAATCCCTTTTTGAACCCTTTTCTCTTTACAACATCACATTCCTTCCCTGCCTAAGAAAATCTACATAACCTTTCTCTTCAGCTTCCCAAATAAACTGAAGAACATCATCTACATTACCATTTTCTCAGGCATATGAATTAGGGTATTATAAATTATGGTGTCTACATTCTTTCTCCATCAATTTCCTCACTTCCACAACCCTAATTTCCTTTCAAAGAAAACCCATTAAAAGCTGTATCACAAATCAACAACCAGGCATTGGTATGTACCTTTTGTCACCTTGAGATTGGGGCTTTGGGTTCTAAGATGACCTAAGGTCAATCAATCTACATATGTCTCACACCAATGGATATCTAGATTCATCGTTTTCTTCAAACTGTACAATGCTGACGTCATCTGGTGATTCCAGAACAGTAAAATCGTCATCTTCGTCGCCATTGCTGTCGTGGTCTTCATCGCTTCATCTCAACTTAGTAACATCGTCAAAACTACTAAACCCTAAAGTTTCGAAAATCATCAAATTCCTTTACTGAACCTCAAACTAATTAAAAAAAAAAGCCCATGATTTTAAGAAACCCATTTGCCAAAAGTCATCATAATCGGTCATTAATCCATCAAGCTCTCAGCTTCATGGTTAAAACTGGGACTTTGCGATGAAGTAGTAGAGAAACATATACGGCTGCGGGTATGACTCGAAACATCGAACAATGAAGCTTTTTCTAAGAAAAAACAAACTTTTTCTAACAAAAAAAAAACTTTTTCTAACAAAAAAAAAACTTTTTTTAAGGAAAAAAAAAAGAACTTTTTTTCCTCCTTACTATGAGCCCAATGAGTTTCAGAAGTCCAAATCCAAATAGCTTAAAGAAAGCCTTTGAAAATGTTTACACTTCCGAAAAGAAAATAGAGGTCCAAACTTATCACAAATTTTTAGTTTTCAATTATAAACTTATTACAATGAAAAATATAAATTTTGAATTTAAATCTAAAAGTTATCTTATCATATCAATATAAATATATAGATGTTGATTTTTTTTAAAAGTAAATATTTGAATATAATTTGAAAGACTATATTTTATGTTTAAAATTTTGATCAGTTTTATTATTTGATAATTTAAAGAGTTAAAAGATTTTTGATAAATGAATTCATTTTAAAAGGTAAAATATCAAGATACTCTAGGATTTCTTTGTTTTACATATACCCTCAAAAATATAGGATTAAAAAGAAAAAAATTGAAGAAAAAAACAAATGTACTTTTATTTTTTGTTTGTGAAAACGCACACGGTTTAACATTTTTTCGAAACGAAATCTATTTCAAAATTGAGAACAAGGAGCGAGAGAAGATTTCGAAGTTGACAGCAAAGAGCGAGAAGCGATTTCGAAATTGAGTCAAAGAGGGTCGGGAGTTTTAGTGAATCGTCTAAGACTCATGACCCTTTTCGACTCAATAGACTCATCGGATCGTAAGTCGTAAGGATTGCTTGAGATTCACAACCATCTTCAACTCAAGAGACTCACTCGGTCGCAATGGTCTCTTGAGACTTATGATCCACTTCGACTCAAAAGACTCGTTGGATCGTAAGGGTTTTTTGAATCATAAGGATCACTTGAGTCAGTCGTAAAGGTGATAAAGACATTATGGATTATTAATATTATAAAGTTAGAATTGAAGTTAGAATTTTTTTTAGAAATCAGTAGGATTGAAGTTGCAATAATATATTAAAAATATTTTTTATTTTACCTCATTTAAAGAGGACAAACTCTTCCGTTTTTGCTCTTCCATGCACTGAGTCCTAAGGTCTTAACTTTTAATGTATATATAAAAATTTTGCGTCGTATAACCCGTTATTAAGCATTATAATTTTATTTAGGTATTTGATGGTCAATAGATAATATAAATAAAACTTTTATGTAGATGATAATGATCTGTTTTTAAATGTTCATCTAGATTTTATATATTATTTCAATAAATTAGACAAGTTTAGTATAAAAAAAGGTTTGACAACTAGATTATAAATTTATACTTTTATCTTATTTTTATGAATATTAATATAATATTATTTATTAGTTTAACTTATATAAATAAATATGATTATTTAAAAATAATAATCTTTATTAGTATAATATATTCATATGTTTTTATTTATTTTTTTATATAGATCGCTAATTCAACATGATAGATATTTGATCATTATCCGATTAACACTTAATGTTTACATTGATAAATTTATATATCATTATGTACACTTTTTACAATATATTGGATTTGTTCATCTGATTTTTGACATAACGATCGCATTTGATATATTCGAACGATAGAAAATTAATGTTAATTGCATTTTTCGCAAGGGTTATAAATCGAGAGGGTCATTTAGATGATTTTGTGGGGATTCATATAGGGATTTAGATGGCTTCATCATCAAAGGTTTTTCCACCTTATAAAACTACAATGAAACAAATACAAGAGGGAAAGCAATGCGCTGTCACTGTCATTGATCACTAAGGAGTTACTTATTTCCTTTATAATTAGAATTTATCCGTTTTTATTCTATTATTTTAGTTTTTTTTTTCTATAGACCGTTATATATCCGAACTATAAATAAGTTGTGTTTTTAATTATTTGGTGTGGTACGTAACAAAATTAAATAACGTTAATTAAAACACTCAAAATAATCATATAAACACCTTTGTACACATATCATTGAATTATTAAAAAATAAAGTGAATTATATTTTTTTTATCCTAAGTCGATATTTCTTGCAGATTATCAGACAATCATTGAAAATATTTTAAGATATATGATGGATTAATTTAATTGGTAAATAAAGTATATTCCTCATTCAAATTTAAATATTTATTTTTAAAATTATATTCACATGCACAAAATATCAAAAAATATGAAATATGATTGACTGTAATATTAAGATGATGAAGAAGAAAGTGGAGTTTGGAAAAAAAAAGATTGAAGGAAAAGTTTGGAGGAGAAGAGAAGAAGAAGATATGGGGAGAGAGACGAGAGAAATTGGAGAAAATATTTTTTATTAATTAAATAAAAATAGTCTTGCAATAGATTTATATAGAATGAATATTTAAGAAACTAATTAAAGATTTATTCTAATAATCTAAAAATTAACTAACTAATTAAGTTAATATCCTAACAAAATGTTATATATATTTTAATATGCTCTCTCAAGATGAGGAGTATATGCGAGATACTCTCATCTTGGAAAGTAAACTTTGAAATTACGTTATGGATAATGGTTTTTTCATGATGTCTACGATTTGATTATGACTTACTACATATAAAGTTCGAAGGAATCCAGCTTGCAACTTGTCTCGCACCATATGATAATCAATTTCTATATGTTTCAATATTTCGTGAAATACGAGATTGTTTGTTATGTGTAATGATGCGGTATTGCCACAAAAAAAAAAAACAAAACAGGTTTATTAGTTGCTAAATAAATTTCACGAAGGAGAGAAGCTAACCATATCAATTCATAAGTTGCATTTTCCATTTATCTGTATTCCACCTTAGCATTACTTCGCGAGATTGTCACATGTTTTTTAGTTTTCCATGAAATCAAAGAACTTCCAAGGAATATACAGTAACAAGTAACCGACCTTCTTGAATCAATGCAAGAAGCCAAATCAGTGTCAACAAAGGCTTTGAGTTTATTATCAGATGTAGATGGATAGAACAAACCTTGGGTATGATCTTTTTTAGATATTTAAGTATCCTTTGAGCTGCTGTCAAATGAACATTGATAGGAGAAACCATAAATTGGCTTAATTTATTTACTACAACGAATATATCAGGTCTAGTAATAGTCAAATATATGAGCTTTCCTAATAATTTTCTATAATATGATGGATCAGTAAGTATTTTTTCGGAATCTTTCGCAAAAAAACTTGGAGTTTATTTCCATAGGAATGACCACTTGTTTGCAACCTAATAACCCAAATTCTTCTAAAACTTCCAAGGTATACTTTCTTTGATATATAATCCCTTTGCTAGACCTAACTTCTCAAGTCTTAAAAAATGTGTCACATCACCAAGGTCATTAGTTTTAAATACTAAACGAAGAACATATTTTATAGAAGATATACCATCTTTGTTATTGCTAAAAATGAGTATATCATCGATATAAATAAGTAAGACGATAAAAGAAGTTGTAGTTTTCTTAATGAAAAGTGAATGATCCGAGGAAGATTGAGAAAAACCTGAGGTAATTAAGATGGATGAAAATTTATTGTACCACTATCGTGAGACTTGTTTTAGATCATATAGTGATCTGTGTAATCTGCAAATTGGTCTTTCAAGTAAAAGCTCCCCTGATTTGGAATGTAACCTTGAGGAATGTCCATATAAATTTCTTCATCTAACTCACCATAAAGAAAAGTATTAGTTATATCCAATTGATTAATGTACCAATTATGAGAAGTGACTAAAGATAATAAAACTCTTACACTAACCATTTTAGCCACAGGGCTGAAAGTATCTAAGTAGTCAAGACCTTCCTATTGAGTGAACCCTTTGACTACTAATCTAGCTTTGTATTGATTAACACTACCATCAGAATTATACTTAATGTTCAATACCCACTTACAATCTATAATATGTTTATCAGGAGGCAAAGAAACAATGGACCAAGTTTTGTTGTCTAACAATGCTTTTAACTTACATGACATGTGAGTTTTCCATTTTATAGATTTATTAGATTGACTGTAATATTAAGATGATGAAGAAGAAAATGGAGTTTGGAAAAAAAAAGATTGAAGGAAAAGTTTGGAGGAGAAGAGAAGAAGAAGATATGGGGAGAGAGACGAGAGAAATTGGAGAAAATATTTTTTATTAATTAAATAAAAATAGTCTTGCAATAGATTTATATAGAATGAATATTTAAGAAACTAATTAAAGATTTATTCTAATAATCTAAAAATTAACTAACTAATTAAGTTAATATCCTAACAAAATGTTATATATATTTTAATATGCTCTCTCAAGATGAGGAGTATATGCGAGATACTCTCATCTTGGAAAGTAAACTTTGAAATTACGTTATGGATAATGGTTTTTTCATGATGTCTACGATTTGATTATGACTTACTACATATAAAGTTCGAAGGAATCCAGCTTGCAACTTGTCTCGCACCATATGATAATCAATTTCTATATGTTTCAATATTTCGTGAAATACGAGATTGTTTGTTATGTGTAATGATGCGGTATTGCCACAAAAAAAAACAAAACAGGTTTATTAGTTGCTAAATAAATTTCACGAAGGAGAGAAGCTAACCATATCAATTCATAAGTTGCATTTTCCATTTATCTGTATTCCACCTTAGCATTACTTCGCGAGATTGTCACATGTTTTTTAGTTTTCCATGAAATCAAAGAACTTCCAAGGAATATACAGTAACAAGTAACCGACCTTCTTGAATCAATGCAAGAAGCCAAATCAGTGTCAACAAAGGCTTTGAGTTTATTATCAGATGTAGATGGATAGAACAAACCTTGGGTATGATCTTTTTTAGATATTTAAGTATCCTTTGAGCTGCTGTCAAATGAACATTGATAGGAGAAACCATAAATTGGCTTAATTTATTTACTACAACGAATATATCAGGTCTAGTAATAGTCAAATATATGAGCTTTCCTAATAATTTTCTATAATATGATGGATCAGTAAGTATTTTTTCGGAATCTTTCGCAAAAAAACTTGGAGTTTATTTCCATAGGAATGACCACTTGTTTGCAACCTAATAACCCAAATTCTTCTAAAACTTCCAAGGTATACTTTCTTTGATATATAATCCCTTTGCTAGACCTAACTTCTCAAGTCTTAAAAAATGTGTCACATCACCAAGGTCATTAGTTTTAAATACTAAACGAAGAACATATTTTATAGAAGATATACCATCTTTGTTATTGCTAAAAATGAGTATATCATCGATATAAATAAGTAAGACGATAAAAGAAGTTGTAGTTTTCTTAATGAAAAGTGAATGATCCGAGGAAGATTGAGAAAAACCTGAGGTAATTAAGATGGATGAAAATTTATTGTACCACTATCGTGAGACTTGTTTTAGATCATATAGTGATCTGTGTAATCTGCAAATTGGTCTTTCAAGTAAAAGCTCCCCTGATTTGGAATGTAACCTTGAGGAATGTCCATATAAATTTCTTCATCTAACTCACCATAAAGAAAAGTATTAGTTATATCCAATTGATTAATGTACCAATTATGAGAAGTGACTAAAGATAATAAAACTCTTACACTAACCATTTTAGCCACAGGGCTGAAAGTATCTAAGTAGTCAAGACCTTCCTATTGAGTGAACCCTTTGACTACTAATCTAGCTTTGTATTGATTAACACTACCATCAGAATTATACTTAATGTTCAATACCCACTTACAATCTATAATATGTTTATCAGGAGGCAAAGAAACAATGGACCAAGTTTTGTTGTCTAACAATGCTTTTAACTTACATGACATGTGAGTTTTCCATTTTATAGATTTATTAGATTGACTGTAATATTAAGATGATGAAGAAGAAAATGGAGTTTGGAAAAAAAAAGATTGAAGGAAAAGTTTGGAGGAGAAGAGAAGAAGAAGATATGGGGAGAGAGACGAGAGAAATTGGAGAAAATATTTTTTATTAATTAAATAAAAATAGTCTTGCAATAGATTTATATAGAATGAATATTTAAGAAACTAATTAAAGATTTATTCTAATAATCTAAAAATTAACTAACTAATTAAGTTAATATCCTAACAAAATGTTATATATATTTTAATATGCTCTCTCAAGATGAGGAGTATATGCGAGATACTCTCATCTTGGAAAGTAAACTTTGAAATTACGTTATGGATAATGGTTTTTTCATGATGTCTACGATTTGATTATGACTTACTACATATAAAGTTCGAAGGAATCCAGCTTGCAACTTGTCTCGCACCATATGATAATCAATTTCTATATGTTTCAATATTTCGTGAAATACGAGATTGTTTGTTATGTGTAATGATGCGGTATTGCCACAAAAAAAAACAAAACAGGTTTATTAGTTGCTAAATAAATTTCACGAAGGAGAGAAGCTAACCATATCAATTCATAAGTTGCATTTTCCATTTATCTGTATTCCACCTTAGCATTACTTCGCGAGATTGTCACATGTTTTTTAGTTTTCCATGAAATCAAAGAACTTCCAAGGAATATACAGTAACAAGTAACCGACCTTCTTGAATCAATGCAAGAAGCCAAATCAGTGTCAACAAAGGCTTTGAGTTTATTATCAGATGTAGATGGATAGAACAAACCTTGGGTATGATCTTTTTTAGATATTTAAGTATCCTTTGAGCTGCTGTCAAATGAACATTGATAGGAGAAACCATAAATTGGCTTAATTTATTTACTACAACGAATATATCAGGTCTAGTAATAGTCAAATATATGAGCTTTCCTAATAATTTTCTATAATATGATGGATCAGTAAGTATTTTTTCGGAATCTTTCGCAAAAAAACTTGGAGTTTATTTCCATAGGAATGACCACTTGTTTGCAACCTAATAACCCAAATTCTTCTAAAACTTCCAAGGTATACTTTCTTTGATATATAATCCCTTTGCTAGACCTAACTTCTCAAGTCTTAAAAAATGTGTCACATCACCAAGGTCATTAGTTTTAAATACTAAACGAAGAACATATTTTATAGAAGATATACCATCTTTGTTATTGCTAAAAATGAGTATATCATCGATATAAATAAGTAAGACGATAAAAGAAGTTGTAGTTTTCTTAATGAAAAGTGAATGATCCGAGGAAGATTGAGAAAAACCTGAGGTAATTAAGATGGATGAAAATTTATTGTACCACTATCGTGAGACTTGTTTTAGATCATATAGTGATCTGTGTAATCTGCAAATTGGTCTTTCAAGTAAAAGCTCCCCTGATTTGGAATGTAACCTTGAGGAATGTCCATATAAATTTCTTCATCTAACTCACCATAAAGAAAAGTATTAGTTATATCCAATTGATTAATGTACCAATTATGAGAAGTGACTAAAGATAATAAAACTCTTACACTAACCATTTTAGCCACAGGGCTGAAAGTATCTTAAGTAGTCAGACCTTCCTATTGAGTGAACCCTTTGACTACTAATCTAGCTTTGTATTGATTAACACTACCATCAGAATTATACTTAATGTTATATACCCACTTACAATCTATAATATGTTTATCAGGAGGCAAAGAAACAATGGACCAAGTTTTGTTGTCTAACAATGCTTTTAACTTACATGACATGTGTGTTTTCCATTTTATAGATTTATTAGCTTGTGTAATATTTCTAGGTTTAGATTCTGTAGTAATTGACAAGCTAAAAAACCTAAAAGAAGAGCTCAATTTATCATAAGAAATTATAGAAGACAGTGGATAAGGTGTTTTAGATGAATAGGAAGTAAGATTATGAGAGAGTTGAGAACAATGATAATCTGCAAGATATTTTGGTGTTTTAATCTGTCTTTTTGGCCGGAAAGATTGAAATTATGAAGGAATATTAGGGACAACAGACAAAGAATCATCAACAATTGAGAAATCAGGATTATTATTTACAGAAGACAAAGAATTATTGGAAACTAAACACAAAGAATATGTATTTTCATGATGAGGAATAATATCAAAACAAGGAGCAATATGAGAAATAAAAGACTCATGTGAAGAATATAATGAATTATTGTTAACAAATGGCAAATCAGATAAAGGTAATGGAAGAACAAAATTTGGTAACAAATCAAACACTTTTTGCACTAGATTTTTATCTTTAAATGGGAATACTTCTTCATGAAACACGTCATTCTTGAAATAAAAATTTTATTACTGATAAGATCTAAGACCTTATAGCCTTTGGACCCTGATAGGTATTCTAAAAAAACTGCAAGAAAAGTCCTAAGAGAGAATTTATGCCTTTGGGCAGAAACTGTTGATACATAACAAAGGCAACCAAAAGTTCTTAAATGACTATAATCAGGTAATTTTCCATTTAAAACTTTATAGAGAGACTTATCATTTAAAATTACAGCATGAGTCCTATTAATCAAATATGTTGTTGTGAGAATGCAATCACACCAGTATGAAAGAGGTGTGTTTAACTGGAAAATAAAGCTCTAGCTACGTTTAAAAGATGTTGATGTTTACGTTCCATAATAAAATTCTGTTGTGGGGTGTAAAAACAAGAATGAAAATGCATAATATATTTTTTGTTTAGAAATTCCTTAAACTGTAATTCAGGAGCATTATCATTAAGAATTGATTTTATTTTTATTTTTGTTGTGTTTCAATAAGATTGATGAAAAAGGAAAAAAAATAGAAACTTCAGATTTTGAATGCAACTTGTATACTCTAGTGGAACCGTCTACCAATGTTAAAAAGTATTTGAAACCATCGGCTGATTCTAAACAAAAAAGTCCCTATATATCCAAATGCACTAATTGAAAAGGAATTTCAGAAAGATTATTGTTGGACATAAAGGGTAATCTTCTCTATTTTGCAATATAAAAAATTGTGCAATGCATATTATCATGAAAATCTTTAACTAAAATAAGAGATTTAGCAGATAAGTTCTTTATTTTAATAAATGATGGATGACCTAATCTGCTATGCATAGATGAGAACTGTTTGAAACAGATAAATTGTGATTTATTGGTTGATCCAATATATAGAGGTTGTGCAATAAGCTATCCCTTCCGATCATCAAGGTCGGAATAGGATCCTGTATTAGACATGAATTAGAATAAAAAGAAACAAAAAAAAGCAGAATCTTTAACAAGAAGACTAACACTGATCAAGTTATATTGGAAAGAATGAATATATATGACATATTATAAGACAATATCCCTAGATAATCTAACAGAACCGATGTATAAAACAAAAATATTTTCACCATTTGGGAGTGTCACAGAAACATCAGAAATATTCTCAATGTCAGTGAAAAGATCCAAAATAGTGCATACACGACAACTAGCTCTTGTGTCAATAATCCAAGAATATGCAAGCAAAACGATGGATGGCAACAAGGAAGAAGATAGAATATAAGAAGAAATATAGTTACCTGTGTTAGGAAATATTGGAGTAGTGGAGACAGAGGAAGTAGAAAGGGATGGTGTGGATGTAAAACCATTAGTCCAGTTGAGATGTTTGACTATTTGTTGAAGTTTCTCTGGTGTTAATGGCATTCCCATCTGAGTTGAGACAGATTGCTGATGGAGAGAAACCTGAAAATTGGAATCTGGAAACACTGCATGGACTCAAGGAAAAACATTAGTAGAAATAGAAGGCCGAGGTCGAGAGGTGGTGGCACGATATCCATTAGGATATTCGTACAATCTATAGCAAGTAGTAACTGTGTGATCTGTTAATCCATAATGAGAACATACAACGCAAGACTTGTTGTTAGAGTTATTGTAATCAAAACTTTTAGGTCTATAAGAATTGGTTGGAGCAAAAATAGAGGTAGCAAAGGCTTGAAAATCAAGACCATCAGGAGAGGATAACAAGCCACGTTGTTGATTATCTTGAATCAAAAGATTAAAATCTTTGGAAATGGATGGTGAAGGTTCTAGCAATAGAATTTGCTTACGAACTAGAATAAAACTGTCATTCAAACCCATAAGAAACTGTAAAAGATATTTACGTTCATCTTGTTGAGCAATCTGATAAGCAAGTTGACATTCATATTTCAAACAAGAACATGTTGGACTTTCTTTTAAACTTTTCAATTCTTGCCGGAGAGTTATAGTTTAAGTATAGTATGCATTTAGATCTAGATGTCATTGTTTTAAATTTTTTATTCATTGTTCAATACCAAAAATTCTTAGCATATTGCTCTGACTAAACCTATCATCTAGATTTTTCCAAACATCCGAAGCAAAAGTCATATGAATTACACTGTCTGTTATATCTTTAGAAACCGAATTAAGGAGCCATGAACAAACAATATCATTACAACGCAACCAAGTATCATGCTGAACATCAGTGGAAGAGGGTGTTTTTATCTTACCAGTTACAAATCCGAATTTGTTCCTACCATTGAGAGCCATGGTCATGACGCGTTTTCATGTGTTGTAATTGAGATCACCATTTAGTTTCTTAGTTACAAGAAGAATGCATCTAGTGTTGTTCGTATTGAGAAATATATGGTTACGATATGGATGATTGAGAGGAATTGAGGACTGTTTCGATATTGTAGGATTCAAAAAAAGAAAGAAACATAAAAAGGGAAAAAGAACCAAAATTATGGCTTAGAAAATGAGGAGAGAGAAAGAAAAAAATTGAAACGGAGTATGATAGATCGGAAGTTGGCAGGGAGATAATTTCACCAGAGGTTTGCGGAGGAGAGAGGATATTCGAGCTTATTCTCGTTTCCGGGGTTTGATTTGGAAGTATCGAAAAAGAAGACCGAAAAAGAAAATGAAATGAATCGAAATAAAATTAAAGTTGATCGGTAGAAAACTGATTTAGAAGCGAATTACGAAAACTTTGAAAGTTTTTATACTATATTAAGATGATGAATAAGAAGATGAAGTTTGAAGAAAAAGATTGAAAGAAAAGTTTGTAGGAAAAAAGAAGAAGATATCCGGAGAGATAAGAGAGTGAAATGAAAGAAAATATTTGTTATTAATTAAATAAAAATAATTTTGTAATAAATATAGAATGAATATTTAGGAAATTAATTAAAAATTTATTCTAATAATCTAGTTAAGTTATTAATGTTCTATACCAAAATGTTATATATATTTTAATATGTAAAATATATAACTTTTTTAAATATCAATAATAAAAAAAATGAATTTTTTAGAGAGATATGAAAGAAAATGAGTTGTTTTCCTTCTGTCCGTTTCAAAAGATTCCTCCACAAATCCATCATTGCTAATTTATACTATGAAGTTTTATTTTTTTAATTGTCTTATGATTATTAATATTTTTTAAGTCGGTCTAAGGAACATTATGGGATATAATTGAACCAAAAGTCTCAAAGATATATGAGAAATTTTGGACATTTTCATTTTCAATGGGACCCACACCCACTTTAGAAAGATTTGGTCAGTACTTATGTAGTTGTAGTCAAACTAATGGGTTTTAAATTATCTTCACTTACACATGCTTGTCTATATTCCATATGCATATGCCTTTATTTATGTGGGTTATGTTTTCGATCTTAGAATAAATATTTATAATTCTTGGATTTCAAATATTTCATTGTATTTCTTCTATATATAAAAAAATTATGGATATTACACTCCATTTTATCTAATAGTATTTCGGTTAATACGAATATAATTTCAAAATAAAATTGAACTTTTTTTGAGTTTGCAAAACGGTTTACGTAACACAATATGATTCAATTTTTTTAAAAAATATAATGGTCATATTTAAACAATTTATTGGATTATATATGTTTTGTGTGTGTGAAAAGGAAAATTTTCAGAAAGTGTGTGCGATAATAAATGGAATGTCTTTTGACTATGATGTTAGATGGTGACACGAATTGAAATTTCAAAGGCATGTAGAAACGTGGAAACTATAATTTTTTTTATTTATTTTTCAAGACAGTTTAGTTGTTATCTAAATTTTATTTGGTTTTTTCATGAACAAAAAAAATAATGATCGATGTACATGGATTTGAATTCTCATTGGAAAGAGGTCGATTATCTTTTTTGAAATGTACAAGTTTTTTTAATAATAGAGAAAACTTTTAAACGTTGAGTAAATCACTAAAATTTATATAACATCCTGTAAATTTATAATAAATTATTAATAGATTTGATTTTATATAAGTGAAATGCAATTTTATAATCAAGGATCATTGTCTTTTATATGTGAAAATTTCAGAAAGATTTTAAACTCGTGATATCTTATTATTATGGGCTATAATTAATACATATCGATTTAATCATGTGGCAATAAACTTATATTAGTAAAGTGTGAGAAAAAAATTATATGAAAAAAGATTGAGATAAAGAAAATTCTCCGACCAATATTATAGAGTAGGTAGATATGTACATCAATACTTTGAAAAAAAATTAAAAATAATAAATTCACGTCAGTATTTCTAAAAAAGACAGAATTTAACACAAAATCTGAAATGTTTATGAAAGAAAGGGCATTCGAATGAGCTTCACGTGGTCAACGATCTCCACCAATCAATACGTTTCGTCCGTGGGAAAGGAATTCCGACAATATGGACCAATTTTATTAATTAAACACGAAAATCCTATCTCCAAATAGATACGTACATTGATATATTTTTAAATAATATGTGATATTTGTAGATACTACAAATTACTTTTTACGTAAATTTATCATCGATGTGATATTGCTATACAAAATAACATAGCTATGTTAGAAAAAGTATCTTAAATCAAGTTGCATCGTGAAGAAAAATTATCTTTAAAACCATTTTGATATAATCGCGTTGCAACCGATGACTGAACGTTTTCCACGATTAACACGTCAACTTTTCACGTTCATGTGCACTCGGTCTCTCTATCGGTAGATTACTCGGTCTATCGGTAGTGAAAGAAAAAAATATATTCGGTCTTTCCTATCGATAGACTCATACCCTCCCATCTATGGTCGAACCAACCTACACTACAAAAAATTCGCAGTTTCCAAACGAACGGGCAACGGATCCGTCCGTTGGAAACACTTACCAACGGATTTTAACGGATTTGGTGAAATTTTCAACGGACAAAAATCCGTTGCAATCCGTTACAAATTCCAACGGAATTGTAATGGATATTATCCGTTGCAATATCCGTTGAAATCCATCGCGATTTTTAACGGAGTGTAACGAATTACTTCCGTTGGTCTTGTCCGTTGGAAGGTCTGTTAGAAATCGGGGAAAAGGATTCCAACGGTCGTCCGTTGCAAGGTCTAACGGATGCCCGTTAGAAATAGCAACGGATGCCCGTTGATATTGTGAATTTCGAGGTTCAACTGTCGAATTAAATTATCGCGCAGGAGCAATGGGCATCCGTTGCTATTTCCAACGGATGTCCGTTGGAATATTTGCTATTTATATCGGAACCTAGGGTTACCCCAAATCATCAATTACAACCATCTTAATATCTATTGTTAAATCCAAAATAACTTTTATGAACTGTTTCACCGCCGGGATCGGGAAAAGGATTTCCGATGGTGTTACAGTTCATAAAGATTGTTTTGAATTCGATAATAGATATAAAGATGCCGATTGTAGAGCTAGAGTTACCTCAAATATCTTAATGTCTAATGTCGAACCTAAAACCCCCTTCTGAAACTGTTTCATCGTCGGAACCGGGAAAAGGAATCCAGACGAAGATTCAGTTTAAGAGGGGGGTCTTTTGGTTCGATAATAGACGTAAAGATGTCGAATGTAAACCTAGAGTTATCTCAAATCATCAATAACAAATATCTTAATGTCTAATGTCGTACCCAAAACACCCTTTTGAAACTGTTTCACCGCCGGAACCAGGAAAATGAATCCAGACGGTGATTCAGTTTAAGAGGGGTGTTTTGGTTCGATAATAGACGTAAAGATGTCGAGTGTAAACCTAGAGTTACCTCAAATCATAGGTTCGACAAATATCTCAATGTCTAATGTCGAACCTAAAACACCTTTCTGAAACTGTTTCACCGCCAGAACCGTGAATTGGAATCCAGACGGTGATTCAGTTTAAGAGGGGTGTTTTTGGTTCGATAATAGATTTAAAGATGCTGATTTCGGTTTTTGTTCACTACATCGAAATTAAATTAATTATAATTATGAAATCGTAATTCATAAGATCTAACTATTGTAATATGAAAAAAAATAACGAATTTGTAAGCACTTACATTAGGCATTAACCCGTTGGATAAGATTTCAACAGGCATCCGTTGGACTTGGCAACGGATGACCGTTACAATTTGCAACGGATGACCGTTACAATTTGCAACGGATGCCCGTTGCAATTGTTAATTTCGAGGCCATCGGTTTAAATTAATTCACGTGAACCTACTCTAACGGGCATCCGTTGCAATTTCCAACGAATGCCCGTTGGAATGTTCACTATTTAGATCATACCAAAGAGTGCATCAAACCATAATAACAAAAACATTTTCAAAAAATGTCGTTATCTTCAAATTGAAATATATATAGATCAAGAGAGCGGATGTATAGAAGAAAAGATCCTCTAACCGAAGAGATAACGCAAGAATTCTTACACGGATTGGAGTAATTCATGAGTTTTCCATCGATACAGCCTTTGTGTCATGAACGCGAGACAATGTTATGTCCATACAAAAGATGCAAAATCATGAAGTATCGAAGTCAAGAAATTGTTTGCAAACATCTTTATAAGGTGGGTTTCGTTGAAAATTACGAAATTTGGGTTTTTCACGGTGAAAATTGCGGTGTTAGAGATATTGTGCACGATGCACAAGTACAACGAAATGAAGAAGTTATTTATGAACCATCGACGACCAATACATATGTGGAAATGGTATCAGATGCTTTTTCTATAGTTGTTAATGAACAAACGCATGAAGAGATGCCGAATATCGATGCACGTCGATTCTTCAACCTATTGGATTGGGCGAAACAGCCTATATACGAAGGTTTTCGTGAAGGTCAATCTCGTTTATCTTTATCTACAAGATTGATGAGTATAAAAATAGACTACAATGTGACTGAAAATTGCATGGATCATTTTGCAAAACAATATGAGATATTTACCGGAAAATAATCAAGCTCCTGATACATACTACGAAACAAAGAATGTGTTAAAAGATTTGGGAATGCCACATGAGAAAATTGATGTTTGTAGAAATAGTTGCATGTTGTTTTGGGGAAATGATAAAGACTTGTTGGAATGCAAGTTTTGCGGTGCAAGCAGATTTCGGCCTAAAACACCATCTTCACGTAAATATGTACCATACAAGAAAATGTTCTATATGCCTGTTGGAAACAGGTTGAGAAGGTTATATGAATAAAAAAAGCCGGTGCAGCAATGAGATGGCACGCAGAACACTCAATGGTCGAAGGTATAATGCAACATCCATCGGATGGTAAGGCTTGGAAAGATTTCAATGAAATATTTCCCGAGTTCGCGTATGAAATGAGAAACGTCTATCTTTGCTTATGCACAGATGGTTTTAGTCCTTATGGACAATCTGGAAGTCAAAATTCTCTGTGGCCGGTGATTTTGTTCCCGTATAATTTGCCTCCCGAGATGTGTTTGAAAAGAGAGGTAATGTTTCTGACGTTGTTGATTCCAGGACCAGAAAATCCGTAGAAAAGTTTCGATGTCTTTTGCAGCCCTTCATTCATGAATTACGACAGTTGTGGAAAGGAGGAATCCTTGCTTATGATGTCAGTAATAAGCAAAATTTCACATTGAAAGCGGTCTTGTTATGGACAATTAGCGATTTTTCTGCCTATGGAATGTTATCTGGATGGAGCACGCACGGAAAATTGGCATGTCCATATTGTATGGAGGATACAGATTCATTTCGACTAGTACATGGTAAGAAACCATGTTGGTTACGGAAGATTGGCATGTCCATATTGTATTGAGGATACAGATGCATTTCGACTAGTACATGGTAAGAAACCATGTTGGTTTGATTGTCATAGAAGATTTCTTCCTCGTGGCTATGCTTTCCGGAAAGATAAAAAACATTTTCGGAAGAACGTGGTACAAAAAGAAGAGGCGCCGTGTATGCAAACCGGAACACAAATCCTTTATGAAAGATTGAACATAATGGGTGATTTACAAGAATCGATAGAATGCGGTGGAGATCGTGGGCATTGTAAACCAAAAGGTCAAGGTGAATGACATAACCGGTATAAACGTAGTATCTTTTGGGAACTACCATACTCGACTTCATTGATATTACGTCATAATTTAGATGTTATTCATATCGAGAATAACTTTTTTGATAACATCATAAATATTGTTTTGAATGTGACGGGTAAAACCAAGGATAATATATAATCAAGAAAAGATTTGAAGTCAATATGTCGACGACCTGAGTTGGAATTACGAGATGGAAGGTCACCTATTCCGGTATTCAAATTGTCTGGTCCGACAAAAACAGCATTATAAAAGTGGTTAAAAGAGGACGTTAAGTTTCCCGATGGATTATGCATCGAACATTACTCGGTGTGTGGATATTGTTGGTTCGAGGCTGATCGGATTGAAAAGTCACGATTGTCACGTTTTCATGCAGCGTCTCATTCCAATCGCATTTGCTGAGCTCTTACCACGGAATGTTCTTGATGTGTTATATGGAATAAACATATTTTTTAAAGATATATGTTCGAGGAATTTAAAAGGTGATGACTTGGAAGTAATGAAAAAAAATATCTCTGAAGTATTATGTGCATTGGAAAAAGTGTTTCTACCTTCATTTTTCGATGTCATGGAGCATTTGCCAATACATTTACCAGATGAGGCAATACTCGGTGGACCAGTTCAATTCAGATGGATGTATCCTTTCGAAAGGTTTTTCTTTCATTTAAAGAAAAAAGCAAAAAAAAAGCAGCGGTCGAATGATCTATCGTCAAACAATACTTGTTGGAAGAAATCACATATTTCAGCACATTTTATTTCGAGTCGCATATTCAAACGAAAGAACGTCGTGCAACGGATTATCACACAAACTATTTGTATCAATATAATTCGCAGTTTGGCACAATTCCTGAAATGTTTATATCGATTGGACGTACGGGAGGTAAATCCGATGAATATTGGTTAACACCAGATGAGTATAATCATGTCCACACATATATACTACTTAATTGTCAAGAGTTATTACCGTTCGAAAGGTACGTACATGGTACATTTTATAATTTCAATCTTTATATATATACATAAATGTAACGTATTTTCATTATTCAGGATATTTGACGAAGAAGTGCTTGGTACATATCCTTATCTAAATGCAAATGAACCCACAGACATGAAAGTTCAACATTATGGCTCGTAGTTTAGAGACTACGTTCCACACGTATAAGAGTATTAAGAGTATTAATTTGTTTTTTTATACGTACAGGTGAAATATTCTGATGAAAGACTTTCTACGTGGATAAAAGATTTGGCTAATGATCTCGCACGAAATTTCATGTATTGGCCAATCTTATTTACTCGCGGCTACACGTTCCACACGTACGAACACGGAAAACATAGAAGCACATACAACTATGGAGTTTGCGTTAATAGTGATATAGAGGGTGATAACTTCTACGACATTTTGCACCAAATCATACAACTGGAATATCCCAGTCTCGTTGGTTTGAAGGTGATGCTTTTTAAATGTCAGTGGTTTGATCCAACCGTAGGACGTGGAATACGAAAAACCGTTGGGGAGGAATTGACGTCAACCCGGCACGACAATATGGTAAATATGATCCATTCATCACAATAGATCAAACAGATCAAGTATGTTACGTGCAATATCCAACAACATTGAAACGTCGAAGAGAGGAGTGGTGGGCCGTAGTAAAGATAAGCCACGAGGGATCATAAGCTCTGATGATAAAGAAGATGCATTGCAACCCGATCATCCGCAGCCGATTCGCTTAATTGATACAGATGGCGAGGAGATTCTTGCGAGAAATGACATAGACGGAGACTCATACGCGATTATGAAGACGTTGAACCGGAAGATGCTGAAGATGAAAACGACGATGAATTCAATGAACACACAAAGGAAGACTCACCCATCGATGAATCTACTAAAGAAGAAATTTAAATACAATAATATCTATTAAGTGTAATAAATGTAGGCGATGTGATGTAAATCAATTGTAATGTTCATAATGTGTAATCGAACAATCGAAATGTTAATACAATCGAATAGGTTACGTAAACGATGTATTAAAACATAGAATTATCTAATATCAACGGGCATCCGTTGCAAATTGGTAACAAATTCCCGTTGATACACGAATTAGCTCCCGACACTTAGAAAATTTTTTAAAGTTTTCCACATTTCCAACGGCCATCCGTTGGTAATGTGTAACGGATGCCCGTTAGAAAGTTTCAACCGGGCATCCGTCGGTAAGTTGTAACGGACGCCCGTAAAAAATTTTCCAACGTGCGTCCGTTACAATTTTCTAACAGAGGACCATTGGAAATATTCTAACGGACACCTTTTAGAATATACCAACGGATGCCCGTTAGTCTAGGTAATGATGCCTACCCTAGTCTGCAGATATTTCCAACGGGCATCCGTTGGAAATTCTAACGGATGCCCGTTGCAAGGGGAGACGAGCCGCCATTTAGCCGTTGTTGCCTCGGGAACACGAATTCCCAACGGGCATCCGTTAGAATTTCCAACGGATGCCCGTTGGGAATGCAGCACGTCACGTGGAATGATTAAATTGACGTGACGTGCTGCATTCCCAACGGGCATCCGTTGGAAATTCTAACGGATGGAAATTTCGATATATATAAAGTCGTTGAACAGTTCTTATTTCAACACAAATCACAAACCAAAACTCCTCTGAAATTCTGTCGATTCACCGACAAATAGGTAATTTTCTTAGACAAACAATGAGACCGAGACGTTTCATAGGTTCGGGGGGTTTATTGGCTGGTTCCGCGGGAGCTCCTCCCCCGCCGCCACCACCACCATATCGTCCTCCGTCACCAGAATCGACACCGCCAATATTTGATGACGATATGATAGATATCGATTCGTTGATTGATGATTTCGATGGGCGTCCAACCCTTCCGATTATCGACCCACAACATTCTCCTGGGATGTTATGGTAAAAAAATTACTATTTTGATTTGCTTTTATTATCTTTTATAAATATTATCTAACTTTGTGTTGTTGATTTGCAGGTTTGATGTTGATGATGTACTCAAACACACCATCAACCTCATCATCCAAGGGTCCTTACAAGACGAATTGTACTATTCCTGACAAGTTACGCCAGAAGTTATGCGCCAGCGATGGTGGCGCACTTTTATTGTAAGTTTTTTAGTTAAATTTCAAATTTTTAGTTATACATATATATATATATATATATATTATAAAACTAACAATTTTATAACTTTGTTTGCAGCGCTCATACAGATGGAAGCGAAAGGATATGTTATGCATCTACACAACATGGATGTGCGACATGCAATTACAGATGCGCCTAATGATGAACGGTGCGAAACGCAACTACTACGCCAGCAATAGCAAACCGAGATGGACAACAGAAGCGGTCTTCAGCAAAATGATTCAGCATTGGGAGTCCGCAGATTTCAAGACCAAGAGCGAGAAGGCAAAAAAATATCGCTACGGTGAGAAGATTCCCGGAGATGGTCCGTATCGCCATACTTTGGGATCAAAATCCTTCTCGAAACGAAGAAAAGAATTGGTAAAATTTTCTTTATTTAAATATTTATCTAACTACATTTATTTCATATTATAGATGCAACAGATAGGAACAGAACCGACTCTTCTTGAGCTGGTATTAGAAGCCCATGCCAAAAAAAAGCCGGTTGTCGGGAAGAGGCCTACGAACCTGAACTCGTCGATCTTCGAGCGGAGTGAACCGTGAAAGCTGTGACCGAGAAGATCACACAACAATCTAAAGCTTGCGGTTCAAGCCCCGACGAAC
Organism: Gynandropsis gynandra; assembly: GCA_036759665.1. Taxonomy (NCBI): domain Eukaryota; kingdom Viridiplantae; phylum Streptophyta; class Magnoliopsida; order Brassicales; family Cleomaceae; genus Gynandropsis; species Gynandropsis gynandra. The sequence goes on along the minus strand of CM071866.1, from coordinate 1,924,859 downwards.
TCAGTCCTTTACAAAAGGACAAAATTTATTTAGAGGTAAAAGTTTATTATTTTATTTCTCGATTATTAATAAAATAATTTGTGAAAATCTAACGTTACTTTTGTTTTTCTTGTAGTAGGTGAGACCGTATATGGGACATCTATACGGTCTCGGGGCGCTTCAAAAGGATATCGTCGAGGACGCCACGACGGTACCTCCCATAGTGCAAGAGAGTTTTTCGTAATAACAGCGTATCCAGGAGCTCGAAGCCAAAGTTTAGCACTTGGAGAGCGTCATCGAGTTGATGGGGCAAGGGAGGAGATCAATGTCGCAGCCAGAACCGAGTCCCGATTCAGATGCAACGCCATCTCGAGGTGATGGCGATCACAGAGAAGATATCGATCGCACCGATTTAAATGAAAAATGTAATAGGGTAGATTAACGTAGTTTTAGTTTTAGTTTTTTGTGAACAATTTAATATTTTAATTAAAAAGTCCGTTGCTCTTTCCCCCCACTTTGCAACGGATGCCCGTTAGAAATCTAAATTCCCGCTCATTTTGCCCGCGTAAATAGCAACAGATGCCCGTTGGAAAGCTAAATTCCCGCTCATTTTCCCCGCGTGAATGGCAACGAACGTCCGTTGAAAGTTGTAACGGACGCCCGTTGCCCTTTTCCAACGGTCCTCCGTTGCAAATTGTCAGCGGTCATCCGATACAAAGTTTTTCAATGGGCATCCGTTACCATTTTTCCAACGGCATCATCCGTTGAAATGTCCATTACAATGTTGCAACGGATATTATCCATTGGAAGACCGTTGCGAATTGCAACGGATCCGAATTTCCAACGATCGATTTTAAACGGATGGAAATCCGTTGCCATCCGTTGGAAAAAGACCTTTCCAACGGAATTTAGGAATCTTCCTACGGATATGTCTGTTGGAAAATGCATGTTTTTTTGTAGTGCTAGTAGAGCGTCCCTTAAGTAGAAATCGTCCCTTGAAGATAGTCACATTTCTGAAAGAGTTGAATCAGTTCGATTGAAAAGTATATGCTTATGTTGAAGTTAATCCCAAAAAAATATATGGGAGTTCATAAAACATGGCCTAGTCTGGTCCGGGCGACGGCATGGACGGACAGAGGGATGGCGATATCGTCGAGCGCGTGTGGTAATTTTAGTAAAATCCAATGCATTCTCAAAATCCCTCCAATAGATAAAATAAAAGAATGAAGAATCATTTTTTAAAAAGCTAAACTGTCATAAAAATCCAACAATTCATTTTTTATAGAGAGAAAAAAGAAATGAAAACAACTTGGAATGTCGAGATGTGATATAATCTTGAACAATAAAATGAAAGATCAACAGAAACCTTCTACAACCATTCTCAAGGGGTTGGAGAATACATAAAATCTCATTATCATAAATAATTAATTTAGAAGTTCAAATTTTGTACGTATATCAATTAAATATTAACATTAAATTGCAGTGATTTTCTACCATCACACTAAACAAATTGTTTTATTTACGATATAATTATTCAACTACAATTCTTCTATCCCAAGTATAAATAAAATTCATCCGAAATACATTTCATTGCTTAGACTACCTATAACTGTAAACCTCATAGTTCATTCCCTCAAATTCACTACACCTCCCGTATATAAATCTTACAAATAAGTTTATACACTCATTAACCACCACACTCACAATATTTGTATTTTGGTTACATTCGTGTAGGTTCAACTCTCTCAATTTAATTCCCAAATATCTTTTTTATGAGTTGTATCAAAATGTTACTTCTTCCTTATTCTTTTGTAGTCATTCTTAACCGACATTTGCACTAAATTTTTCTTCTCCAAATTTGTTGAAGTATTCATTATTTATAAAAAGTTTTGTTCATTTGGAGTTTGTTATTGACTTGTCCAATTCTTAAAATTTCACTTTTTTACCCATTTGTTCTTGAATTCTTAGCTCCTAACAGTAATGAAAAATTCCGTACCTAATCTTTTCAAAAAATGTTTTAAGATGTATTATAAACGGGTGTAATTAGATCATAATTGGTCGTCCGTAATTGATATTTGTTGCTAGCGGAGGCTCGATAACATTTCCCAAATGTTATTTTTAAAACAATACAAAGATTAAAGAATATGAGTGGTAGCGAACAAAGTACCTTTCCACTCGGGTTGTTACCTCATCCATCTTACCAAATCTTTCCTAGTGTCGTATCACGCATAGACATTTATCCACTTGAAACTTTTTTGGAGATCAAAACCCACGTAAAACGACACATAAATCGTGAGAATAGCCACCATAAATATTTTCTCAACTCTCTGAAGAGGATAGTAATCAAGAGGATATACCACCACGAGATAAATTTCTCGTTTAGTCTCTCGAATTGCTTATCGCGAAAAAAGCTGATGGTAACTACTCTGTCGGTGTTGGAAGCTCCTTTAACGAGACATTTGTTATCAAGAAGGTGGTTGTAGACTCAATACCTCGAATCCTCGACCCTTTTAATGCTGAAAATCTTAATGGATATGGTTGAAACCAACAAAGTAACCTTTGATAAATGATGATTACGAATAAGCGCTCGTCATGGGTATCAATATGCTAATGAACGAATGAGAAGGTGGGGGAATGTAAGCTAGGGATGTCAATGGGTTGGGTTGTGCCCAACCCATTAAACTTAAATGGGTTTTGTGGTGTAAATGGGTTGGGTTTAACCCGACCCATTTAATAACGGGTTATATGGGTCGGGTTAAACGGGTTTATTTATATAAATAATATTTTGTAAATATATAAATATATATATATATATACATTAAATATTATTATTGATGTTTCAATATTCAAAATAATGATTTCACCCTAATTTTCCGAATTTTAACTTGATTTCACCGAATTCCAACCCAATTTCATCCAATTTTGACTCGATTTCATCTAATTTTAACCCAATTTCACCAAATTCTAACTCGATTTCACCCAATTTAACCTGATTTCACCAAATTTTAACTCGATTTCACTCATTGTCACCGAATTTTAGCTCGATTTCACCCAATATCATTGAATTTCAACTCAATAAAATTGGGTGAAATCGAGTTAAAATTGGGTGAAATTGAGTCAAAATTGGATGAAATCAGGTTGAAATTCAGTAAAATGTGAAGAAATCGAGTAGAATTCGGATTAAAATTGGGTGAAATAAATTTGAAATCCGGTGAAATTGGATGAAATCGAGTTAAAATTGGGTGAAATTGGGTGAAATTGAGTCAAAATTGGATGAAATCAGGTTGAAGTTCGGTAAAATGTGATGAAACCGAGTTAAAATCGGGTTAAAATTGGGTGAAACAAATTTGAAATCTGGTGAAATTTGATGAAATCGAGTAAAAATTAGGTGAAATTGAGACAAAATTAGATGAAATCGGGTTGAAATTAGGTGAAATGTGATGAAATCGAGTTAAAATTAGGTAAGCTAAATTTGAAATCCGGTGAAATTGGATGAAATCGAGTTAAAATTGGGTGAAATATGGTTGAAAGTAGGTGAAATCGAGTAATTAGGTGAAATCGGGAGAAATTGAGTGAAATCGAGTTAAATGGGTTTAAAATTGAATCTAATAATAATATAAATGAGCTCATGGGTTAAATGGGTTTAACCTATTAAAATGAGTATAAATGGGTCTAAAACTCATTAAACCCATTTAACTTTTAGCCCATTTAACCAAAACCCATTTTCATTTTAGATGGGTTGGGTTGGGTTAACCCATTAAACCCAACCCACTTTGACATCACTAATGTAAGCGAACTAGGTATGGAGAAAAAGGAGAATAACGAGGAGGCTTTCATAGTATTAAAGTCTAAATTAAATTATGGACAAATTGTAGATGTATTAGCGACATATTTTTTCATACATATTGTAATTAATAATGGATATGAAAATCGTCTCTAGAATTATGCATGAATCCAAAATTAAATCCTTAACTTTAGATATGTATCAAAATCTCTCTTAATTTCGAAAAGAATCTAAAAAGTTGTCTCTTAATGTAATGACACACCAAATTTTATCTTTAACATGTAGAGACAAGCCAAAACTTCACCATTATCTCATCCTTAAATTGATAACTTCTAGTGTTGTTCAATTTCATATATGCCTATCAATCCTAGAACGCACTCTTCGAAACAATGAGCTTTCTTGGTAGAACACATATGACCGGTCATCCGTCTTCTCAAGTTATGAATTTAATTTTTTGTATCAATTTTTCCATTATACACACTCAGAAATGTGATATTTATCTTCTATCTAAACAAATTCGGGATTCTTTTCAATTGAGTACTACTAAAACATCGAGAATTTTTCAATTGATCCACTGTAATATGTGGGGATCGTATCGCACTCCTTCATTTTCCAGTGCAAGATATTTCTTGACCATTGTGGATGATTTCTTTAGAGGAGTTTGGCTTTATCTACTTTGTACTAGATCTAAAGTGACCAAGTTTTTGTGTGCATTTATTGCTATAGTTGAGAGAGTCAATACAACGTTCAAGTGCAGACTATCTGCAATGATAATGGCACGAAATTCATGAGTTACCGACTACTTCATTGAGCGTGGAATTCGTCATGAGACATCATGTGTTGTCATTCTGTAACAAAATGGTCATGTAGAGCGTAAACACCGCCATATTCTCAATGAGGTGCGTGCTTTGCTCCTCCAATCTGGCTTCCCAATTAGTTTTTAGGCAGAAAGTGTTCTCACAGCGACATATCTTATTAATCGGATGCCCACGCCTCTCCTCAACGTGAAAAGGCCATTTCAAATCCTGAATTGTGTCGCCTCTCCCATGGATCATCTTCGAGTCTTTCGGTCATTATGTTACGTTCACAATTAAAAGCATCTTGGAGATAAGTTTGTGTCTCGTAGTAGCAAATGTATCTTTGTGGAATATCCTCATTCACATAAAGGATGGCAGATGCATGATATCGAACGACACATTTTTCTCATCTCGCGGTATGTTGTTTTCTCAGAAATGGAGTTTCCGTTCCTCGAGGTTTCACTGGGACCTTCCAGTATTGTATCCCATTCTACTATTCTGACTATTTCTTTCGTTCCTAATAATGATGAGAAGCACACTCGTTTTGTGTTATTACCCTCATCCATGAAGAGGCTCAACCATACCTATTTCATCTGATGGCATTACAAATCTTCATAATGCCTCTCACCCAAGCCCGAGTGAGTGTGCATCTTTGTTTCCCACGCATGATCCACATATTGTATATGTGGATGGTTCCGAATTGGGTCATGGGTCTCGAGCCAAGCAACCATCCACTAGACTACGTGATTATATTATTCATATCGTCTAAGTGTATAGCTTGTCACGTAACCTTTCCGTCTCACCTGCCCTCATTGTATCCGTAGGTATCCTGTTTCCTATCTATCAATCTGTTTCATGTGATAGATTTTCGTTTGCACACCGTACGTTTATTGCAGCTGTTACAACCCATGAGAAACCAATTTCATTTACTGAAGCCCTTCGTGATCCACATTGGAGGTCGACGATGCAATCCAAGCATGATGCGTTGTCGAGTAATGAAACATAGGTACTGGAGCGCCTTCCTCCAGGAAAGTAAGCGATTGGATGCAAATGGATATACAAGATAAAATTTCGTTTAGATGGTTCAATAGAGCGTATAAAGCTCGATTGGTGGTAATGGGTAACAACTAGGTTGAAAGTTTGGATTACACAAAGACATCCACATCGTTTGCCAAAATGTTTACAAAAAGGGTATTTCTGGTCGTGGTTGCGGTTCAAAATAAGAAAATTCATCAAATGGATGTGTAATGATTTTCTTCATGGAGACTTAGCCGAAGAAGTACATATGAAGCTTTCGCCAGGTTTTTGTACGTCTGACTCTGATCAGGTGTGTGGACTAAGAAAATCATTGTATGGATTGAAACAAACGCCACGTGGTTGGTTTGCCCACTACAAAAAAAACAGGCAATTTACAACGGACATATCCGTTGGAAAATGCCTAAAATCCGTTGGAAAGGGCTCTTTCCAACGGATGGCAACGGATTTCTGTTCGTTGGGAAACGTTCGTTGGAAAGCCGGATCCATTGCAATTCGCAACGCGCTTGCAACGGATAATATCCGTTGCAAAATTGTAACGGAACTTCCAACGGAAATATCCGATGGAATGTTGTAACGGACACCCGTCGAAAATATTTGTAAAGGATACTCGTTGCAAGTCTGCAATGGACGGCCGTTGATGTCCATTAAAATGTTTCAACGGACGTCCGTTGCTGTCCAGGCGGGAAAAATGAGCGGCAATTTAGCTTTCCAACGGGAATCCGTTGGAACTTGGCGGAAAATAGCAACAGACGTCCGTTGCAAAATGGCGGAAATGGGCAATCGACGTCCGTTACCATTTGGCGGGAAATAGCGTCCAACGGATGCCCGTTAGATATTCCAATGGGCATCCGTTGGAATTCTTGTAAAAAAATAAAAATAAAAAAATAAATTTTTTTAAAAATAATAATATTTTTTAAAATAAAAAGTTTTTAGTTAAAATATTAAATTGTTCACAAAAAGCATTAAAACTAAAACTACTCCAATCTATCCTATTACATTTCGTTTAAATCGACTCGGTCGATATCGTCTCTCTGATCGCCACCACCTCTAGATGGCGTTGCATCTAAATCGGGACCCGGTTCTTGCTGCGACGTTGATCCCCTCCTTTGCCCCAACATCAACTCGATGACGCTCTCCAAGTGCTAAACTTTGGCTTCGAGCTCCTCGATCTGACGTTGTTGCGTGAAACTCTCTTGCACTACGGGAGGTTTCGTCGTGGCGTACTCGACGATATCCTTTTGAAGCGCCCCGAGACCGTATAGACGTCCTTTATACGGTCTCACCGGCTACAAGACAATCAAAAGTAACATTAGATGTTCACAAATTATTTTGTTAATAATCGAGAATAAAATAATAAACTTTTACCTCTAAATAAATTTTATCCTTTTGTAAAGGACTGAGTTCGTCGGGGCTTGAACCACAAGCTTCAGATTGCTGTGTGATCTTCTCTGTCACAGCTATCATGGTTCGCTCCGCTCGAGGATCGACGAGTTCGGGTTCGTTGGCCTCTTTCCCGACAACCGGCTTCTTCTTGGCATGGGTTTCTAATACCAACTCAAGAAGAGTCGGTTTTCTGCCTATATGTTGCATCTATAATATAAAATAAATGTAGTTAGATAAATATTTAAATAAACAAAAAATTTAAATAAATAAAATTTTACCAATTCTTTTCTTCGTTTCGGGAAGGATTTTGGCCTTCTCCCTCATGGCCTTGAAATCCGCGGACTCCAATGCTTAATCATTTTACTGAAGACCGCTTTTGTTGCCCATCTCGGTTTGTGTTTGTTGGCGTAGTAATTGCGTTTTGCACCGTTCATCATCAGGCTCATCCGCGCCTGCATGTCGCGCATCCATGCTGTGTAGATGCGCAACGTATCCTTTCGCCTCCATCTGTATGAGCGCTGCAAAAAAGTTATAAAACTTTTAGTTTTATAACATATATATAACTAATAAGTTGAAATTTAATTTAATCAAAAGCTTACTATAAAAGTTGTCACCATCGCTGGCGCACAACTTCTGGCGTAACTTGCGAGGAATAATATAACTCGTCATGTAATTAACCTTGGACAATGGTGTTGTTGGTGTATTTGAGTACATCATCAACATCAAACCTACAAATCAACATTACAAAGTTAGATAATATTTATAACATATAATAATACAAATGAAATAGTAATTTTTTTTACCATAATGTCCCAGTAGAATGCTCTGGATCGATAATCGGAAGGGTTGGACGCCCATCGAAATCATCGATCAAAGAATCGATATCTACCATATCGTCCTTTTCATCAAATATCAGCGGTGTCGATTCTGACGAAAGAGGACGATATGGTGGTGGTGGAGGCAAGGGAGGAGCTCGCGTGGAACCAGCCAATAAACCCCTCGATCCTATAAACCATCTCGGTCTCATTGTTTTTCTAAGGATTTCGAAGTGTTTGTGGGTGAAATGTGAATTTGAGAGGATTTTGAGATTGTGATTTGTGTTGAAATAAGATCTGTTCAACGGGGTTATATAAATCGAATTTTCCAACGGGCATCCGTTCGAAATTCCAACGGATGCCCGTTAGAAAACACGTCATCTCAACGGACAAGTAAATTGACGTGACGTCCTGCATTCCCAAGGCAACGGACGGCTAAATGGCGGCTCGTCTCCCTTCGCAATGGGCATCCGTTGTGATTTTAAACGGATGCCCGTTGGAAAAATCTGCAGACTAGGGTAGGCATCATTACCTAGTCCAACGGGCATCCATTGGAAATCGCAACGGATGTCCGTTGCTATTTTGCTAACGGTCATCCATTACAAAATACCAACGGAAGCCCGTTAGAATGGTTTCGACCTTTAAGTTTCCAACGGATACCCGTTAGAAGATTGGTAACGGGTGTCTGTTAGAATTTTGCAACGGGTGTCCGTTAGAAAAGTGGAAAACGTAGAAATTTTTTCTAAGTGTCGAGGGCGAGTTCGTGTATCAACGGGCATCCGTTACCAATTTTCAACGGATGCCCATTGGTATTAGACACAACAAGAAATTTGAGCATTAGGGACTGAATTTTCAGTCCCTAATCCGTCCGCAAACGGAATTCGGGACGGATTAGGGACCGCGGTCCCCCGTCCGGAAATGAGCGTCGCAAACAAGGTTCCGTCCGCAATCAGTCCGCAAATGCAGACGGAAAAAAGAGTTCGCAAATCGTCGGCAATTTCGGACTAAATCGGAATCATCGTCATCGTCGTTGTTTTCGGCCATATCCCAATTAATATTAGGCATGTGTTGTTTCATCATCCTAAGCCATTGCTGACGTTCCCTTCTTGAACGTTCAGCTGCCCGTTCAGCTTCTGTTCGCAGAGCGTTAAATGATGCATTTTGTTGTTCTAATTGTACAATTTTCTCTTGCATCTGCGAGATCGTATCCCGAAATTCTTGGGTCGTGACTTTTTCTTTACCTTTGGAGGAACTCGCATGTTTCGATGCCATTTCTCCAAGGCCAAATAAGCGACCTTTGTAAGGTGTTACATGCTGCAAAAAATATTGAAATTTAAGTTAAATTTGTATTATTATAACAAAAAATTTATTGTGATATCTCCTTGTAGAATTAATTTCTACGACACCTAATTTGTTTATTCTTGTTCCGCGACCGTTTATTGGATCAAACCAATCGCATCGGAATAACATCACTCTTAGACCAACGTAACCTACAAAAAAATGGCAAATATAAGTCAACATATATTCGAAACATCTTCTCTAGGCGGGATTTGGGACACTCGTTGTGATGCCATGTTCACAACATCGTCGTGAATCTGTTTTGCTCTGGCATCTACCCACGAACCGTCGGATTTTTTCTTATGTGTACGTTCCAACAAATCAACGTACGACGGCTCACAACCCATCTCTTTCGCCTAAAACAAAGTTACAAATCATTTTATACATATTTATAAGATTTAATTCATAATAAAACTTTTAAAAATTTTAAATCTTACCATATCTTTATAAACCTCCGCGAATGAACGGGAACCAGCAGTATGCGCACTTATCCCATATCCCGCTCTATCAGAACGACGGGATCGACTTGCGCGCTCGCTTTTCTCCTTAAATTGAGGAGTGTCCCAATAAGCAAGCAGCTGTTCCCAGACATTATCAGGGACCCAAACGGGTTTGACATTCTTTACCTCCCATTCAGTATGCGTTTCGTACATAAGATTTTTCAATCGTTTTGCCCCATGCTTCTGAAATTCGGACTTCACTCGTCCGGTTATTGCAGGATCCCAATAAAATTTTTGCTGCAAAATAATGACTTAATTATTTGGTTTAATATTATTTTAAGATTAAAATTTATAATAAAATTAATACTTAAAAAAATATACCACGAACGTTTTCCACCATCGTTCCTTTACTTCGGGATCAGTTCGGGTCCAATTATAAGAAAATCGGTCATAATCGGCTTTAATTATTGTGGTGATATGCCGATTAAGTTGCTTCCGACCAAACCTAAAAATAAAAATATATGAAGACTTAATAATTAATTATAAACATAATTAATTAAAATTATGTTTTATATATATACCAAAGTTCTTCGGAATCTGAATCCGGATCTAAATGAGGAAGTCTCCGTCTTTCCTCGTCCATTGCTAGAAGCTCCTCCACTGTGGGTTCTTGATACATCGGAGGCTCGGGATGCAACATCGGTTCGACCGGCGGTGGCATTTGCTGGTAAAATGGATACGACATATATTGTGCCGATCCAGTCGGAAATATATTCGGATTCATAAAATCCGAATATATTGGATCCGATTGTTGTCTCGAGTGCTGTGGAGCATTAGCACTCTCTTCGGATGTTGAGCGGTTTCTGTTACCGCCTCTTCCAATACGACGTGACATACTATAATTTAAAAAATTATATAAACATTTAATTCAATGTTTATATTATAAAAACATTGAAACTTTTTAGAGTGCAAGGCAAATATCTTTGCAAACTCTCATTAATTCAATAATGTTAATATAATTGCAGCAGCAGCAGTTTCAATAACATCAGAACTATTTGGTCAAGATAACGAGATTCATCCTGTCTATCCTCCCTCTGTTGAACCCTATTTGAGAAGGGTTGTTTTGCATATTTGTAAAACTTAGACAACATAAAATAGCGAAAATATTAAGCAATACTCGTTATTTTTATCAAATTATTATTTTTTTTCATGTATCATTATATAGTGTTGTTACAATGTATTTGAGAATGTCACACCTATCTATTTTTTAGTCATATCATGAGTACGAAACTTAAATTCTTCGTTACACTTTCAAATATTTCTCTAATATTTTTTTCTATTTTTAATAGTATGTTTCACCATTTCATTTTCATCCCTGATAACTTTCCTCCATGAATATCGACGCATCTTCCGATGTTAGATGCATAACCATCAGGAAATTTCACGTCTTCCTTCAACCAGTGCAACAAT
>CM071866.1:1881080-1907691 GCA_036759665.1 Gynandropsis gynandra | reverse complement strand
ATTTCTTCCAGCAAGTATTGTTTGACAATAGATCCTTCGACCACTGCTTTGTTTTTTGTTTTTTTCTTTAAATGAAAGAAAAACCTTTCGAAAGGATACATCCATATGAATTGAACTGGCCCACCGAGTATTGTCTCATCTGGTAAATGTATTGGCAAATGCTCCATGACATCGAAGAATGAAGGCCGAAAAACTTTTTCCAATGCACATAATACTTCAGAGATATTGTTTTTCATTACTTCCCAGTATCACCTTTTAAATTCCTCGAACATATATCTCTGAAAAATATGTTGATTCCGCATAACCCATCGTGAACATTTCGTGGTAAAAGCTCAGCAAATGCAATTGGAATGAGCCGCTGCATGAAAACGTGACAATCGTGACTTTTCAATCCAATCAGCCCCGAACCAACAATATCCATATACCGAGAAATGTTCTATGCATATCCATCAGGAAACTTAATGTCCTCTTTTAACCATTTTAATAATGACGTTTTCGCCGGACCAGACAATCTGAATACCGGGACAGGTGACCTTCCATCTCGTAATTCCAACTCAGGTCGTCGGCATATTGACTTCAAATTTTTTCTTGATTGTATATTATCTTTTGTTTTACCCGCCACATTCAAAACAATATTTATGATGTTATCGAAAAAGGTCTTTTCGATATGCATAACATCTAAATTATGACGTAATATCAATGATTTCCAGTATGGTAGTTCCCAAAAGATACTACGTTTATACCAGTTATGTCATTCACCTTGACCTTTTGGTTTACGATGCCCACGATCTCCACCGCATTCAACCGATTCTTGTAAATCACCCATTGTGTTCAATCTTTCATAAAGGATTTGTGTTCCAGTTTGCATGCACGACGCCTTTTTTTTTGTACCACGTTCTTCCGAAAATGTTTTTATCTTTCCGGAAAGCATGGCCACGAGGAAGCAATCTTCTATGACAATCAAACCAACATGGTTTCTTACCATGTACTAGTCGAAATCAATCTGTATCCTCCATACAATATGGACATGCCAATCTTCCGTGCGTGCTCCATCCAGATAACATTCATAGGCAGGAAAATCTCTAATTGTCCACAACAAAACCGCTTTCAATGTGAAATTTTGCTTAGTACTGACGTCATAAACAAGGATTTCTTCGTTCCACAACTGTCGTAATTCATGAATTATGGGCTAAAAAAGACATCGAAACTTTTCTTCGGATGTTCTGGCTCTAGAATCAACAACGTCAGAAACATTACCTCTCTTTTCAAACACATCTCGGGAGGCAAATTATATGGGGACAAAATCACCGGCCACAGAGAATATTGACTTCCAGATTGTCCATGGGACTAAAACCATCTGTGCATAAGCAAAGATAGATGTTTCTCGTTTCATACGCGAACTCGGGAAATATTTCATTGAAATCTTTCCAAGCCTTACCATCCGATGGATGTTGCATTATACCTTCGGCCGTTGAGTGTTCTACGTGTCATCTCATTGCCGCAGTGGTTTTTTTATTCATATAACCTTTTCAACCTATTTGCTACAGGCATATAGAACATTTTCTTGTATGGTACATATTTACATTAATATGGTTTTTTAGGCCGAAATCTGCTTGCACCGCAAAACTTGCATTCCAACAAGTTTTTATCATTTCCCCAAAACAACATGCAATTGTTTCTAAAAATATCAATTTTCTCATGTGGCATTCCCAAATCTTTTAACACATTCTTTGTTTCATAGTATGTCTCAGGAGCTTGATTATTTTCCGGTAAATATTCTCGCATTGTTTTGCGAAATGAATCCATGCAATTTTCAGTCACATTGTAGTCTGTTTTAATACTCATCAATCTTGAAGATAAAAATAAACGAGACTAACCTTCACGATAACCTTTATATATAGGTTGTTTCGCCGAATCCAATAGATTGAAGAATCGACGTGCATCGATGTTCGACATCTCTTCATGCGTTTGTTGATTAACAACTTAGGAAAAGCATATGACACCATTGCCACATATGGATTGGTCGTTGATGTTTCATAAATAACTTCTTCATTTCATTCTACTTGTGCATCTTGCACAATATCTCTAACACCGCAATTTCACCGTGAAAAAATTAAATTTCGTAATTTTCAACGAAACTCACCTTATATAGATGTTTGCAAACAATTTCTTGACTTCGATACTTCATGTTTTTACATCTTTTGCATGGACATAACATTGTCCCGCGTTCTTGGCACAAAGGCTGAATCGATGCAAAACTCATGAATTGCTCCAATCCGTGTAAGAATTCTTGCGTAATCTCTTCGGTTATAGGATCATTTCTTCTATACATCCACTCTCCTGATCTATATATATTTCGATTTGAAGAAGACGACATTTTTTTGAAAATATATTTGTCATTGATGGTTTGATGCACTCTTTGATATGACCTAAATAGTGAACATTCCAACGGACATCCGTTGGAAATTGCAACGGATGTCCGTTGGAGGTTCACGTGCAATTATTTAAACCGATGGCCTCGAAATTAATAACTTCAACGGGCATCCGTTGAAAATTGTAAATGACATCCGTTGCAAATGCCATTTAATGCCCGTTGAAATCATATCCAACGGATTAATGCCCGTTGAAAGTTCTTACAAATCCGTTATTTTTGCATATTACAAAAGTTAGATCTTATGAATTACGATTTTGTATTTATAATTCTTTCATGTCGATATCAAGCGGTCCACAAAAACCGAAATGACACGAAATATGTAATCGAATTCAAACGGTGAACAAAACGGAAATAACGCGTAATATGTAATCATAAGTTCAACTATAATTTCATTAAGTTCTTTTTCAAATACACTATTGTAATAATAACCTAAGGAAAAACATTTAGGAAATGGTTCAACTTAGAGGCTTGAACTCTCCGCCAACACCTCCATCGTCAAAATTAGCCAGCATCTTTACGTCTATTATCGAATTCAAAACAACCTTTATAAACTGCATCACCGTCGAGAATCCTTTTCCCGATCCCGACGGTGAAACAGTTCATAAAAGTTGTTTTGGATTCAACAATAGATATTAAGATGGTTGTTATTGATGATTTAGGGTAACCCTAGGTTTCGATATAAATAGTAAATATTCCAACGGACATCCGTTGGAAAATGCAACGGATGCCCGTTGCTCCATCACGATAATTTAATTCGACCGTTGAACCTCGAAATTTACAATATCAACGGGCATCAGTTGCAATTTCTAACGGGAATCCGTTACAATTTGCAACGGATGCCCGTTGTAATTCCTTTCCCGGTTTCTAACGGGTATTCCAACGGATATTGCCAACGAACTAAATCCGTTACAATCCGTTAAAAATCGCGACGGATTTCAACGGATATGGCAACGGAAAAAATCCGTTACAACTCCGTTGAAATTTGTAACGGATTGCAACGGATTTTGGCCCATTGAAAATATCAACAAATCTGTTACAATCCGTTGCTAATTGTTTCCAACGGACGGATCCGTTGCCCCGTCCGTTGGACAATTTTTTATTGTGGCCAAACTTGTGATGGCACTATAGACATATAGTTTTTGACAGTCATATGTCGATTATTCCTTATTTATGTATCTACCGGACGCAGACGAGTACATGTTCTAGTGTATGTGGATGATCTCATTGTTGTCGGTAACTCTCCTTTTTTTCTTAACAATTTAAGGAATATTTATGTTCTTGATTCTATATGAAGGATCTAGGAGTTCTCAAATTATTTTCTGGGCATTGAGGTTGCACGAAGTCCTCAGGGTATTTATCTGTGCCAGCGTAAATATGCTTCGGATATTATCTCTGTGGTTGGTCTCCTTGGTTCCAAACTAGAAACATTTCCTCTGGATATGAATCATCATCTGCATTATCTAAATTTGTACAATTTTCCGATCCCGAGAAGTATCATCGATTAGTTGGTCGGCTCGTCTATCTTGGTGTTACCCGACCCGGTTTATCATACAGTATGCATCTCTTTTCTCAATTTATGCAGACTTCTACAATTGATCATTGGCAAGGAGCTCTACGTGTTGTACAATAAGATCAAGTCCAATCTCGGCCAAGGTGTACTTCTTTATGCACATCAAGACTTGCATATTATAGCATGATGTGATTCAGATTGGATCGATTGTCCCATTTCTAGAAAATCGATTACCGGGTGGTTCATTCAATTTGGTACGTCACCTATCTCATGGAAGATAAAGAAGCAACATACTTTGTTTGTATCATCTGCCAAAACGGAATATCGTGCAATGGCCATGACGATTCGTTGTGGCTTAAGAACCTCTTCTTCAGCCTTAGGAATTGCCTTTCTCGGCTAATGAGCATCCATTGTGACAATCATGTTACGTTACATATTAGTGCCAATCTAGTCTTTCATGAACACACCAAAAATATCGAGGTGGATTTTCATTTGGTACGTGATCTAGTTGTAGGAGTTCTTACCACGCATTATGTCCCCACAAAACTCCAACTAACCGAAATTCTCACTAAAGCCTCGGTCGCATGGAGTTTGAATCTTTTGCTCTTAAATTGGGTTTGCACAACTTACACACCAATTTGAGGGATAATAACAAAGGGTATATTTGTAATTATACCTATGTATATATATATATATATATATATATCAGTGTTCTAAAAATTCCTCTAGGCGTCCGCCTAGGCGCTGGGCGCTCCCTGGCCGCCTGCTTAATCTCTAGGCGATCTTTTTTTATATAAAAAAAAAGCAACGTCAAAATGACGTCGTTTTGGTACTTAAAGAAAAAAAACTAACAATGATATCTATCCATGTGTTTATCTTTTATCGACTTTGACATCATCATTTCATTTGTCTTCTTCTATGTATTCCATCGTTTATTGTCTTTATCTAAGTCTCTTGTCCTCGCATTTGTATCTAATCCTCGTCTTTACATTCATCCTTGTTTTCTTACCTTCTATCGTCTCTCGTATATTGTCATCATCTTCATCTTTTGTCATCGCCTTCATTTCTCATGTTCATCTTTGTTTCATCTCCACCCTTTGCTTCATCTCTCGCATTCGTCATCGCCTCTCGCCTTTGTCCTTGTCTCAGTCTAACATCGTCCTTACACAACTTCTATTTTTTATATTTTGTTTGTTTTATGTTATTTGTCGTCGTATGTTTGATATTGTGAATTTAATACTTATAAATATTTTTTATAAATACTAAACTTTATTTATTTATATATGTTTTTATAAAATTAAGTATTTTATAATTATATTAAATAAAAATAAAATATATATATCCGCCTAACCCGCCTAGACACCGTCTAAGTTCCGCCTAGGCACTAAGCGTTGGGTGTCCGCCCACCTAACCTCTAACGCTTTCTTGAACCTTGATATATATCACTACTCTAACGTAGACAACCGTGAAACAAGGTAAAACATTTCTTTTTTCTGGAACAATCGTCTCCTTTTTCAAGTGTATCTCTTTATATATATCTTTTTGTATCATAAATATTTTCAGTATGGATTTGTACCATTCTATTAATATAAATATTTTCCTCTTAAAATTTGAAATATATTTTCAATCACCATTTGAATTAATTCATTTAAATGTTTCTTAATTATATATATATATATACATATAACATGAACAAGAAAGGTGATAAACGGGACAATCCTTGTGCGTGCAGTCCAACTCATATTAAAAACCCATAATAGCCTCTAATGACTATATTATGACCACCAAACAAAACTTTATACCTTTTTCCCATTTTTATTTAATTATCGGCAAACTTTTTATTTATCTATTATGTTAATTGTTTTTTGGGCAAAAGAATGTCCCAAGACAACAAAATATTAAAATGAAAATTATTTTAACAAATTCTTTTGAGAAAAAGTTACCAAGACTAGAGGAATCTAGCCCATACCTCGCATTGCTCGCCATTCTTTATATTCGATATATTTTCTTCTAAACATTTAAAAAAACTCAATTTTTAGATATATTATTGGTTACAATGATATGTTTATTTTTGTTAACGGTTATATGAATTAGTTATTGTGAATTGTTCGATTGAGACCGAATAATTTCTAAAAGTACATCAAATTTATTAATAATAATTGTTTAAAATTTTTAAATTTGTGTTCATTAATGCCTGTAAATAATGTATTTATTTACGTAGTAGTGTTGGATTCAATTGTCCCATCATATATAATGATTCATCATCATTGGATAATTAAAGAGTAATAATATATTCTTCTTGATAATTGTTTGTCCCATTTTTTTTATTGATTTTAGCATTGCTCCTGACCCTTCGAAATTTAATCATCAGATTTTCTTTAGAAATTTAATAATCTATCTCCTTTTTGACAATTTAAATTCATCCAAAAACCATATTTCTTAACTAACCGTTGAAAATTTGTTAAATCATTTTAAAATTTTTAAACTCAAGTTTAAATTCTAAAATAATAGTTTTCAATTCAAAAATTAAAAATTATAGACGAAATAATTTCAAAATTTTGCAATACAAGTCTCATAAAAATTGTTTTACATTGATTTATGGATTGTATTAACTTCATTAATAAGATTTAGATTTACTTTATTAATAGTTTATTAACTATTAACTTTATTAATAGTTTGCAATCCAAAAATTATAGACTAAATAATTTTAAAAGTTTGCAATACAAGTCACATAAAAACATTCAGATTGTTTTATATTGATTTATGGATTGTATTAACTTTATTAATAAGATTTAGATTTTCATACGTTTAAATTATGGTAATAATTTATAAATTGTCAGACATATTTGAAAAATTGTTAGAATAATATTTAGAATTAAATTATAAATATAAATAAACTCATTAACATTTAGTTAATGAAAACGATTGTGGTGGAATTTGAATAGTCAAAAAAAAATTTGATTAAATTTTAAGAGAGAAACAAATGAGGATTAAAGTAAATGGAAAATTCGGACTAAAGCAGATTTGCGAATGAAAAAATTATAACTAAATTTTAAAGATTAATCGGATGAAAGCTAAAACTAAGAGGAGATACATACGAAGGTTTAACTTGCAAGAGAATAAAAATACGGGAGAAATGCATGTACACCCTCGAATCTCGTTTTACGCCAATTTCCCCCTTCAATTTCTCACACATTCAATTTTCCACTCCTTTTACAATTTTTATCTATTCCCCCACCCTCAATTTTCTCAATGGTGAATAAAATGTTTAGCATGAAGTGAAATTAGGGGTAGGCAATTCGGGTTTCGATCTGGGTTGTACAGGTTCGGTCCGGATTCGGGTTCCTCGGATTATAAAAAATCGAACAAGAATTGAACTCGTTTGGTTTTCGATCTGGATTCTTCGAGTTTCGATCCGGGTTTAGGTTGT
The DNA here is from genome assembly GCA_036759665.1 of Gynandropsis gynandra. NCBI lineage: Eukaryota > Viridiplantae > Streptophyta > Magnoliopsida > Brassicales > Cleomaceae > Gynandropsis > Gynandropsis gynandra. The sequence continues at coordinate 1,900,317 of CM071866.1, read as the reverse complement.
TATGGTTTTGAAACATTGAACCCCAAAAAACCCGAATTGTACAGCAGGAGGCGACGCACGAACATCCACAACCCGAGCAGACGCAGGAACAGCCACGACACGAGTAGGTAGACGCACGAGCACGCTGATGCACGAAGAGGCGACAGACGGACCAGTGAGGCAGACGCACGAGCAGGCAGACGCACGAACAGCCACGACACGAGTAGGCAGACGCACGAGAAGGCGACGGATGGAAGGAGGCAACAGACGAACCCGTGAAGCAGACGCACGAGCAGGCGACGGACGGGAGGAGGCGAAAAATGGACCAGTGAGGTAGACACACCAATGAGGCAGACGCACGAACAGCCACGGCACGAGCAAGCAGATGCACGAAGAGGCGCCGAACTATAGATTTAGGATTTGACTCAAACCGTTTGAGGAGGAAGAAGGTAGGAGGCATAGAAGGGGATGTGAGAGAGAGACAAAGCAATCATAAAATTTGGTTAAGGTTTTCATTTTTTTAGGTTTTTTCGGGTTGTTTGGGTTCCTCGGGTTATCCCGAACCCGAACCAACTCGAATGCAAATGGGTTTTTGATATTGAACCAATATGGGTTTTCTATATAATCCATATATCTTATTGGTTGGATTATTCGGATCGATCCGGCCTAGATCGGTTCGGGTAACCCGAAATGCCCATTCTAAATGAAATAAAATGAAGGAGGAAGAAAAGAAAAAATTAGGGTTTTTGGTTTTCTCTTGGTTTGGTTTAATTTTAATTTGGTTGGATTGAAATCAGATCAAATCTGGGTGAAAATTGGATCGAGATCAGGTAAAATTGAGTTGAATTCGAATGGATTAACGTGATTACACTGTAAATATAATGGAGATGGAAAAAATAGATGAAGATTGAAAAATGAGGGAAAATCATATGTATCAGAAATTTGAGGGAGAAATTTACGTAAAACAAGATAATTCGGCTGTATTGGCGTTATGATTAAATAATTTGGTTATCCATAATTATACAATCAAAGTTTATTTGACAATGGTTAGAATTGTTAGCAATACAACTAATACAAAAAAACGACATAACTTTCGATACTATCTAAATATATTTAAATCGAAAATACAAACTCTAACGTTATTAAAAAAAGTATTATTCAAGGTTTTCCTACGATAAAAACATTTGCAATGCTTTAGATAGATACAAATAGGTGGCTCCATTATTAAATAAAAAACATTTTTTAATGGCATGAAACATATTAACTATTATTGTTAACACACGTAACGGCGTCATAGGTGACATGGTTTGCTTCACTACGTTATATATAGGGTGCAAACTCCGACGTATTTTTAATTATTTTATTTCTTTCATGTAATATTTATTGGCTCGTCTTTGAACAAAAAGCATATTATACTAACACTTATAAAATCAATGATTACTTTATGGATAAATCGTATATTTGATTGAATAGTATATCATATTAGATTATACTAGATTTCCGAGAGTATTATAGCAAGATTTTAAAATATTTTAAGAGTATATTAAATTAATTTTAATTATTTAAATAATAATATTTACTCCATAAAATTTTATTTAAATATATTTATTGGTATAATTCATTTGACATAAAAGAAGTAAATCAAAATATTTTTTCCACTCAAATTTATAACGTACATTTTAATAAAAATTTAATATATTTTTTTTTCAAAAAACAAATGCAAAAATACCAATATAATTTTGTAATATGTCAATGTCAATTTAATTTTGTCAAAATTTAGGATTTTTTTATTTCACATAGTTTTTTAGTGCAGAAGAATGCAATCTTATATTATTAAGTCAAATGTACCGAAAATTAATTATTTTATTTGTCATAGTAAATAATATTTAAATTACACAGTCATAAATATTATTAATGTAGAACTTTTTAAAATTATAAATAATTATAAAATAAATTTTAAAAATTAAATTTTTTTCAATATTAAAATTTTTCAATATTAAAATTTTAATATATTTTTATTTGATTTATTTCAATTATATATTAATATTTTTATTGATTTATTTCAATTATATATTAATCTTAATCAAGAAATATTATACGTATGTGGTTGTTTATGCCTGAGAGTTATTTTTTAGAAAGAAGATTTTTAGAATTAAAAGAGGTTGCCTCTAATTTTTCGTTGAACATGTTACATAAAAAAACATTTTTGATTTCGAGTTGAATTTTGATATTGAAAGATATTTTGATATCAAACGTGATATATACACATATAATATTCAATAATTGATATTTTGATCACATAATATTGACTAAACAAATATATGATCTAAAATATTTTTAATAAAAAACAATTGTATTTACGATCTAATTCATTGGAATTAGTAACGGTAGTCATAAACATCAATAAACAAATATATTTAAATATTGATTTGTAAATAAGAAATTATTATTATTGTTACAAAAATTGTTTATACATTTTCAAAATATATTTTTACAAAATGAATTTTTTAATCAAACCTGGTTGATAGAAAAAATTATAATGATTCGGACTTTCGAAACAATTTTTCATCCTTCAATCTTTTATTAGTATATAAATACATATATTGTAACACCCTTATTTTTTCTAAACTATCTTAATTTTTTCCCTATAATATTATTCAAAATGTGATGTAAAATCAATTTTAATTTTAATTTTTCAAAGTAAAATTAATATTCAAATATAAAATTTTAAATTAATAAAAAACCAGCATAAAAGTTAAAGTAAAACATTTAGATATAGAAATGAGGAAATTTTAAATAAATCATATATACATGATAAAATATCATAAAATAACTTTCATAAATTAATCTGTTAATATTTTTACTTTAAAATTCATATATTAGGTTATATATACTTGCATTTCTAATAAAAAAATTTATATAGATCTTTCACACCTCATAAAATTCATTTCTATCAATAATTTATAAATTGTTTACAGAATATGATAATTAATGTCCGGTTGTATAACAATAATTTACATATTCTGAGAGTACGTTATATTACTATTTTAATATATATTTTATAAATTTTAACTTTTTATAAAACAATTTATTATCTTATTTCTTTTTAACGCATAACAATATAATCTAGATTGTTGTAAAAACAAAGAGAATTAATGATTATGATTAGAGATACAGTCAACGGTCAAAGTGACAGACGAACTAATGACTTAAAGAGGAGAGATATGTCAGTTGGATTGTTTTGCGGTTTGGTTCTGAATCTGCTAAATTTGTATTATTTTATTTATTTTGGATTATTAAAGTTTATATACTACCACTTTTATTTTATTTATTTTTTTATCTAATGTAGATATTTATGTTTACCAATGACACAAAAGAATTGATTTTCTTATTATCATATCCTTACAAAAATTCCAACCATATAATGCGCTGATTTTTGTATATAAAATTACCTTAATTATATTTGAATAAAATACAATCATACATAAGCCTGTATTTTAATACTCACGCTTTTATATTTTTGGTTATCCTAATAAAATATTGACCTTTTTACTTTAACTTTAAAAAGGATTAAAAATCAGCATTGAATTTATTTGTTCTACTGTATAATCATTCCTTACAATTTTATTATATACGTGGATAAATTTAATTTTTAATTATTCTATTAAGATAGTTTATTTGACAAAAATACATGCAAAATTATATTCTCCTTCCAAATTCTAGAACAAGAGAAATATATTCTTACATTGATTGATATTTGAAATATATATGTTGTGCAGATAGTTTATAAACTATTATTTCTTTTAAGGTGATTCTTGTAGAAAAATTTATAACTAATCGTATTTAAACTAAATATTAAAATTGATAAATAATTTTTAGAGAAATATATCGGTGTAAGCAAAGATAAATCATCCAAAAAATGATTTATAATAATATATAAATTTCGTTATTAACTATTGAAAAAAAAGTCAGCAGCATATCCAATTATAACGTAAAATTACGCTATTTTTCTTTAATTATTCGACGTAGCTGATTCCCTTTATCTTACAAAATTCATCTTCAAATTTGTCAATATCAGCCTATTTATTTCTCTATTATATAAACTGTGTAATGACGTTAATCGACCATATTTTATCCAAATTCGACCCGGTTTTGACTCGTATTATACCCTAATCTTAACTCTATGTTGACCAAATTTTAACCCAATTTCACCCAAATTTAACATGTTTTCATGCTATTTTAATCTGATTTCACCCAATTTTTACTCGATTTCACCGAATTTCAATCCGATTTCACCGAATTTTAATTATATTTCACTCAAATTTAATCCGATTTTATCTAATTTTAACCCAATTTAGTCCAAATTTAACCCGATTTCATTGCATTTCAATTCGATTTAACCGAATTTTAACTCTATTTCACCCAATTTCACCCAAATTTAACCCGATTTTATCCTATTTTAATCTGATTTCATCCAAATTTGTATTTCGTAATTCTTCTTATTAATTACTAAGAGAAAACGTAAGTTCTATCTTATTCATCAATATGCATCAGATTTATATACACAAAAGAATCAAAACTTAAAGTAGAAGAATTAGGAGCTAATAACAATCATATCCTATTTATAAGACTAAGATCCTATTTGCAAGGTTTTGGTTACTCTCATTACGCCCCCGCAAGATGTGTCTCGGACACGAGACCAATCTTGACTCGTAAGAGATCAAAGCGTGCTCGAGGGAGAGGCTTTGTGAGTGCGTCTGCCAGCTGATCCGCAGAAGAAACGTGTGTTACTCGAAGTGTATGAGACTTGATGAGGCCACGGATGAAATGATAGTCAATGACAATATGTTTCATGCGAGAATGAAAGACAGGGTTGGCACACAAGTATGTAGCCCCCATGTTATCGCAGTAAACGACGGGAGTGACCGACGGTGGTTTTTCGAGCTCTGTGAGTAAAGATGTAAGCCATTGTACCTCGGATGCAGTTGAGGAGACAGATTTGTACTCTGCTTCTGTGGAAGATTTGGCTACAAACCGTTATTTCTTGGAAGACCAAGAGATTGGATGTCGACCAAGATAAACAATGTGTGTCTCGATAGAGCTGTAATCATCACGATCACCGCTCCAATCCGCATCGGAGTAAGCATGAAGAGTGAATGGATTGGCACGTGAGTAGAAGACACCAAGACTCATCGTACCATTGAGATATCAAAGGATTCTCTTGACTGCTTGCCAATGTTCCATCGTTGGACGATGCATATATTGTGATAGCTTGTTGACAGAATAGGCAATCTCGGGTCGAGTAAATAATAAATACTGTAAGCTTCCGAGAACTTGGCGAATTTCAGTGGGGTCATCAAGAGGAGTACCCGAGGAAGCAGAGAGAATCGTGGTTGATGCTAGAGGTGTTGGTGTTTGTTTGGCTTGAAGCATATTGTGATTCTCAAGGAGATCAGTGATATATCTTTTTGCGTGAGAAGAAGTCCCTTGGCAGATTGTGTGACCTCAACGCCGAGAAAGTATGTGAGGGCAAGATCTTTCAAGGAGAATCCGGTGGAGAGTAGATCAATAACCCGTTGAACTTCCCGAGGCTGGTTTCCCGTGATGTCTTTCTCTTGGAGGATGAATAATGATGAATGAGCAAGGGAATTCTTGAAGCCGCAGTGAATAAGGAAGTCGTGAAGTTCATGAAACCATGCCCATGGGGCTTGCTTGAGGCCGTAGAGTGCTTTCCGAAGCTTGCACACATGCGATGGTCTGTCACGATCAATGAATCCAGGGGGCTGAACCATATAAACCTCATCTGTCAGCGTGCCTTGGAGAAAGGCATTGTTAATGTCAAGTTCCCGGAGAACCCAATTCGATGAGACGACAATGCTAAGAATGAGGCGGATAGTGGTGGGCTTAATCACCGGGCTGAATGTATAATGATAGTCGACTTTCGGTCTTTGGTGAAATCCCTTCGCAACAAGATGTGCCTTGTACCTATCAACAGAAACATCAGATCGACGTTTAGTACGAAACACCCATTTGCAACCAATAATGTTAAAAGAATATTGCGGAGCCACAAGTGTCCAAGTATCATTGCGAATAAGAGTATTAAACTCGTCCGTCATAGCTTGTCACCACTTTGGATTTTTGAATGCTTGAGTCACACACGTTGGTTCTATGTCCAGGTTGGTAAGAAGAGAGGCGGTCGAGGTAAATTTTTGGTTAGGTTTGCTGATGTTGTTTTTGGAACGTGTAGTCATGGAATGGGTATTATGGTGAAGGGGTGGTCGTGGGTTTTCAATGACAGGAGATGTAGTGGTAGGATTTGAGGCATTGGTAGTGTGGGTTGTGGATGTTAGCCGTGGAGAAGGATCTGAACTTGGAGGAGCAGCCAGCGGTGAAGGTGAACGAGTGACGCGGCTAGGGACAAGAGTGTATGGTGGAGAAGAGGACGAAGGGGAGATATTAGTAGACAACGAGGGTTGAGTGGAACATTTAAGTCGAGAGAAAGGAAAATCAGATTCGACAAAGTCGACGTGTCTAGAGACAAACACTTTAGGAGAGGAGACGTGAAGACACAAGAATGCGCTTTGGGTGAGAGAGTAACCGACAAAGACACATGTAGTTGATTTCGGTTGAAGTTTATGTTGATTATAGGGCCGGATCCACGGGTAACAGAGACACCCAAAGGTACGAAGTTTAGAGTAGTTTGGTGAGGTGCCAAAAAGGGCTTCGAATGGAGGTTTGAAACTGCGTACGGAGGATGGTTGACGGTTAATAAGATAGATAGTTGTTGCAAAAGAAAAGGTCCAGTACTCAAGAGGAATCGATGAGTGTGATAGAAGGGCTAAACCTGTTTCAACTATATGGCGATGTTTTCTTTCGAAAATCCCGTTGTGTTCAGGAGTGTGAGGAGGAGAAGTGAGATGAGAGATTCTGTTGGTGGATAGGAAGTCTTTTAGAGCTATGTATTCCCCCCAGTTATTCGAGTAAAGAGTGGAGATGCGAGTTTGAAATTTATTTTCGACGAGAGCTTTGAAACGAGTGAAAACATCGAAAACTTGAGATTTTCGTTGAAGTGGATACAACCATGTGTATATCGTAAAATGGTAAAAAATATGATGTAGTATTTGAAACCATCAAACGATTCAACGGGAGAGGTCCACACATCTGAGTAGAGAAGTTCAAGAGGACGGGAAGAGGTGAGGGTTGATATATGAAAGGGACGCTTGTGACTTTTATTAACCAAGCAGGCGTTACAATGTATGAACCGACTCGATGTGTTTGAAACAGGCAAAGAATATTCGGAAACAAGGCGATGAAGATTATTAACCGAAGGATGTCCTAATCTAGAATGTCACTCAAATAAAGTGATTTTTATTGTGGAGAAGACACTAGGTGGCAAACTAAAGGAAGAAGGCTGAGGAGATGGAATTGCCGACCACTCGTATACTCCATTATTGAGATGTCCGTTTGTTAGAGCTGCCCCCGTGTTGAGATCCTTCACCTGAAATGAAAAATGGAAAGAATTCGACCGAAACATTGTTGTTAGTGCATAGTTGATGAATGGAAATTAGGTTTTTGTGCATTTGAGGGGCACAAAGAACATTTTTTAGGGAAAGTGAGCGAGAGGAGGAGGAGGGCAAGAACATAGAACCAGTTTGTGTGATTTCAAGATATGTTCCATCACCAATAACTACACCACCAGGGCCGTTGTATGGTGCGTGAAGTGAGAGGTTCACGAGGTCTGTGGTGACGTGGTAGGAAGCGTAGGAAGCTCCAGAATCCAGCAGCCAGGTTGGTGAGTTTGGCGGTTGTAAAGTGGCATGATGAGCACTAGGGCGCCAGGACGAGGGACTAGAAACTAGTGGTGTTGATGTTTGCTGTGTGTGAGAAGAGGAGCGAAACATGCGACAACTCCGTGCGCTATGACCATGAATCCCGCATAGCTGGCATTTTCCTTGATAGCCACGAGCATAGGAAGGACGAGGGGCAAAGTATCGCTTGTTTTCAGGTTGCCATTGTCCACAAGGCTTCTGTTGAGCAGCGTTGGCTGTAATAGGTACAACCGATGGTAGAGGGTTGCATGCAAGCAGGTCTGCTTCGTGATTGAGCAGCTTTTCGTGTAGTTCGACAAAGGATATTGGAGCGTCCTTTGCATTAACCACGTCTTTGATGGGCTTGTACTCGTCATTAAGGCCAGCGAGGATGAGATCAAGGAGGTCTTCGTGGTCGATAGGCTTGCCCAAGAGTGCTAATTCCTCAACTTTGATTTTGAAGAAGTGCATATAGTCATCAATTGACTTGGGTCTTTTCGTGAATCTGCGCATTTGGTCCTTAATTTGTTTTAGATGTCTGCGACTTGAATGACCATAGGTTGCAGCGAGGGTTGTCCATGTTGTCGCGGACGTAGTTGCTGATGCTATAAGCGCTTGGCAGGAGGTTGAGATGAAACCGAGGATTGCTGCAAAAATGAGACGATCTTGGCGGAACCAAGGTACACATGTGCAGGGTTCGGAACAACAATGTTGTTGATAAGTAATATCGCCGGTGGAGTCTTTGTTGGCTCGAGAAAGTCATCGAGATTGTAGCCTTGGAGGAGGGTTCGGATTTGAATGCTTCAAGTCAAGTAGTTTGTGGCAGCGAGTTTACTAACGTTTGAGACGTTGATGTTGATTAATGTCGTCAAGGGCTCGGCTGGGTTGTATGGCGTGACAATGTCGGTGGACGGCAAGGAAGAGCTGGAGTTGGAGGAGTTGCCGTCGGTTGCGTCGTTTGACGATTTCCGAGCTCTGATACCATAAAAACAAACGTAAATTCTATCTTATTCATCAATATGCATCGGATTTATATACACAAAAGAGTCAAAACTGAAAGTAGAAGAATTAGGAACTAATAACAAACAGATTTTATTTATAAGATTAAAATCCTATTTGCAAGATTTTTGTTACTCTCATTGAAATTAATGTTTTATTGTTTTCACTTTTTTATATTGGATATATATATAAGTTTTTTTAAAAAAATGGAAGAATATTTAATTTTTTTTCTCACAGTTTATGTTGCAGAGTTGGAGTATGGACTTAGTTGTACTTTTACATTCGCAGAAACCCGTACACAATTATTTTCACTCAGCTTATTAATTCCAATGTGACATGTCAATCAATATTTGATTATTATATATATATATATTGTCATGTTCACGTTGAGGGATACTGAATTGCCAAAAGTAATTTCTATTTCGTAATTATGAAATATATAAAATAAACGTTTTTATTTTATGGTTAATGCACATCAATCATATCTTATTATTTTTTTCGTTTTTGTTTTTTTCTTACTTGAGTCTTAATTATGAAGTCCGTGATCAGCGGCAAAATTTGAAAACTTTTTTCATTATTATTAGGCCACTTTCATATTATCAATTTATTAACTTAAAAGTAACTATTGGTGAAAAAAGCGAGTAATGAAACATTTGATATTTTCTACACAAATATCATAAAAAATCAAATTGGCTCCGTTTAAATTATCTTTGTATGACGTACAAATACTTTTTGGAATATAGGGAATTTTTTTATAATTATCAAATATTTTATGGTTTTTTATAAAAATATTTATTAATTAAATTTGTAAAATATACTAAAAATTTATTAATAAAAAATATAATTTTTTTATTATTTTCAAAATTTTAATCGTTCTTTTAAAATAAATTATATAAAATAAATAAATTTGTTTTAAAGTATCAGATTTATATATAAATTATGATATTATTTTCAAAATAGTATATAAATTATAATAATTATTTTTAAATCAATTTATAAAAGCATGCAATGTCAATTGTTATGTGTAAATTTATGAATTTAAATTTTTTTTAATATTTTGTTTATTATTTTCTGTGATTATAAATAAAAAAAGAATATTAATTTATGAATATTTTTAGAGTGAGTTCAAATTTATATATGTGTATAAAAAATTGTTTTTAACAATAAAAAAATATATAGAAAACGTTAACAAAAAAATTACTTTTTAAAAACGAGAGAGTAAATAATAGGGAGAAGATGATGACGTGGCAAGATCAGAACGGAGTCGGTGAAGACGCAGATTTGGACCGGCGTGCACAGTCCTCCATGACCCCATCCATCCCTCACACCTTTTCCTCTTCACCAACAAATAAAACAAAAAAAAAAACTTTTTTTTGTTCAATCAGTCTCCATAAATTTCCAAAAAAAAAAGAACACAAACAAAAACACAATCTCTCTCTCTCTCCACCTTCTTCAGTTGTGGAGATTTTGCAGAAACTTCAATAGACAGAGATAGAAAGAGATCTGCAATGGAGTACGAGAGGATAGATAAGGTTCAGGTAAAACAATTCTGAATTTGTCTTCATCTTCATCTTTTAATTGTTAATAATTCATCATCACTTAATGTTTTTCATGATATTTTTTAATGAATTTAACACATATAAGATTATCGTGTCAATGTCTTAGCTTATGAATTTTTGTGTGTAATTGTGATTTTTTTTTCTAATGATAGATTTAAAGGGTGTGCCTTTTTTGTGTAATATAAATATTGTAGAGTTCTTATTTTCACTTCAAATTCAAACAATGAATGCTCTTTCTATAAATAAAGTATATATTTTTCTCTCGTAGAAGAATTTCTGCTAAAAATTTAAACTTTTAGTGTCTTTTCTCTCAATTAATTGGCGGAAAGTTCATCATTTTTTTTCTACTCAATGAATCCAAAAATTATCAGATACTGCGTAGAACGTATTCGATGAAGAACCATACAACCATTGTTCATTTTGTAGCAAAATCAGAAGGATAATATGTTCGAAATCCCTAATTTTAAGTAGATTCGAGAGTATGAAATCTTAAAGCTGACACCTTTAGGGTTCATGGTGGCAATTGCACTAATTATGGGTATTTTTTGTTAAGCAGAAGGGTATAATTTCACCCACGAAGCTTCGAATGAAGCTAATGGGTCCTCACAATAACAGGAAAAGAGAAGGATCCAACAGTAATTCCTCCAGAACATCCCCTTCACGGCTTGAGGTTCCTGAGGATTCTGAATTCGCCATGAACAGCTTATTAGCCTCAAAGTCCGATGCTGACAATGATGGTTCGTCTATAATGAAAAAGATTCATACTTTCGTTGAATTTGATGTTTTAGAACCCAAAATGACAAAAGTTTCACTGTTTTTGTTTGTGTAAATTCTAGTTGTGGTTACAAATATGGATCTTGGGGATGATATATTGCCTAGTGTCCCGGTGTTGGACCTCAGTCAAAGCGAGATGGACCGTACGAGGATACAGCAATTCAGGAAGGGTGATTTGAGTGTGGTTCATCCAATGAGATCAATGGAGGACGAGAATCTTGATTATGACAGTAATGCTAGCTCTTCGAGTTTCGAGTTTCCTCTTGGAGGTGAACGTTTGAATCGCAATCCCGTTCCACGTTCATACTTGAGACAGATGCCATCCAAGTGGAATGACGCTGAGAAATGGATAATGAATCGACAAAACGTGGTAAAGAAGAACGGATCTTTCTGTGGTCAGACTAATCGGATGCCAATAAGAGTCGCACCCGAGAATTCAAGTTTTGAACATAACAACAAACTGCGTCAAGCCTATGGAGGAAACATGTTGATGAATCAATCCACACAGATCAAAGATCTTAGAGATACAACAGGTACATTTTGGTTTGTACTTATGATCTTTGTAGTACTTCAATCTGTGTGTTTGATGATGATGTTTCATGTGTAACAGCTGTTCCTGCGGTGCGTTCTGTCTGTATGAGAGATATGGGAACTGAAATGACGCCTGTAGCGAGTCAAGAACCTTCGAGAACGGCTACACCCGAGGGGGCAACAACCCCGCTTCGTAGCCCAACTTCTTCTCTTCCGTCGACTCCTCGAGCTGGGACTGAACGGGTCACCTCAGGACAAGAGGAATCTTCGTCGAAAAGGGAACTGTCTGAACGAGAAATGAAGGTAAAGACGAGAAGAGAGATAATGGCTCTTGGGGTTCAGCTAGGGAAGATGAACATTGCGGCTTGGGCGCGTAAAGAAGATGAGGAGAATGATAACAATAACGTTGATTCTACGGGGGAAAACGCCGATATGGCGGAAACGCAGAGGATTGAGTTTGAAAAACGCGCGGCTTCATGGGAAGAAGCCGAGAAATCTAAGCATAATGCAAGGTAATGAACTTACCGTCGAGCCGCTTTGCTTGTTCAATGCTGTCACCGCACAAACAAAAGGTTTATTTCTCGTTTTTTCGATCTGAAATTTTAGGTATAAGCGTGAGGAAATCAAGATTCAAGCATGGGAGAGTCAGCAGAAAGCCAAACTCGAAGCAGAAATGCGACGGATTGAGGTATATAAGAGATGAAATCATCGAATCTTGAACGATATTCGTGTAAAGATCTAAAACTCGGTGCGATGATATTGTTGTCAAATCTTGTGCAGGCGAAAGTGGAACAGATGAAAGCTCAAGCAGAAGCTAAGATGGTGAAGAAAATAGCAATGGCGAGACAAAGGTCTGAAGAGAAGCGTGCTGCAGCAGAAGCGAGGAAAAATCGAGACGCTGAAAAGGCGGTGGCTCAAGCCGATTATATTCGCCAAACCGGTCAAATTCCGGCTTCCGGTTACATGTGTTGTGGTTGGTTCTCATGAGATTGCATTGTTTGTATTCTCAAATCCTTGTAATATTAAGGAAATGAAAACTTATGCTTCAAGTTAGGGTTTTAGCTGCCTTCTGGTGCAAGGTACTGTACCAACAAATTAATCAATTATAAAAATCTGTTATTGGAATCAATGTCTAGCATGTAGATCGATTGATCATCGATGTCAAGTTAATATCTAGACATATTTGTAATGTTTTATTTTTAATATAAATATATATAAGAGTATTTGTGAATGAATTGTTTAGGTTTTCATAAGCTTAAATACTAGATACTAGAGAAATTTAACATAAGTGTTTGCATAAAATTAGTAAAGCTAACAACATCAAATATACTATATCCCTAATAATTAGAAAAGTTAACAGCATCAAATATACTATATCCCTAATACTCCCTTTCAAATTGGCGTATAAAGGTTTTGAATGCCTAACTTGTCGAGAAGATAAACAAATTGTTGACGTCCAAAGCATATCAGCAAGTTGTTCCACTGTGCGAACATGAGAAGTAGTGACCCGTCCTCCCTTGATTTCGTCGCGAACATAATGACAATAAATCTCGATATGCTTAGTCCGTTCGTGGAAGACGGGATTCGCCGAAATATGCAAGGCCGCCTGACTATCACATGTGAGGAGCGTCGGCGGAAGATCAAGGCCGAAAGTATGAAGAATTTCGCGTAGCCACTTGAGTTCCCTGCAAGTAAAAGCCATGGCCCGATATTCGGCCTCGGCGGAAGAAGAAGATAACGTCGATTGTTTCTTGGTCTTCCATGAGATGAGAGAGTGACCGAGAAACACAAGATAATCGGTAAGCGAACGTCGGTTGCTTGGACAAGTACCCCAATCCGAGTCTCTAAAGGCCGAGAGGTGTAGAGGACTGTCGGAGCGGAGGAGTATACCTTGGTCGGGCGAGCCCCTAAGGTATTTTACCACCCGAAGGGCTGCCTCCCAATGGTCGAGGGTCGGAGACTGCATAAATTGAGCCAAGATGTGTACGGCGTAGGATAATTCTGGTCTTGTTATCGAGAGATATACCAAACGCCCCACAAGTCGCCTATACTGTTCCAGATCCGCAAGGAATGGAGCCGTGGAGGAACCCAAGTGATGGTTATGTTCCAAAGGCGTGTGAGCCGGCTTAGGGCCCAGAAGTCCACATTCGGATACGATGTCAAGAGCATCCTTCCATTGGGATAGAAAAATCCCCGAGGGGCTACGGGCAACCTCGATGCCTAAAAAATACTTCAACGGACCGAGATACTTCATGTGGAAGCAACTACTGAGATAAGACTTAAACTTGGTGAGAAAAACGACATCGTTACCGCCCACGAGAAGGTCATCGACATAGTTGATCACATGTACACGAACTCCGTCCTTCGCATAAGTGAAAAGCGTGTAGTCTGCATATGATCTCTCAAAACCGAACTCCAAAAAAGCATTAGTAAGTTTCTTAAACCAACAACGAGGGGCTTGTCGTAGTCCTTAGAGAGATTTCCGAAGGCGGCAAACCAAAGAGGAAGAATTAGCATCGAAACCCGGAGGAACCAGCATGTAAACCTCTTCTTCCAAGTCACTATGGAGGAAAGCATTGTGGACGTCCATCTGATGAACCTCCCAGTTGTGAATAGCTGCAACCGCGAGAAAAGTCCGAAACGTTGTCATCTTGACTACGGGAGCAAACGTCTCGTTGTAGTCGATTCCCTATTTTTGATGATTCCCGAGCACAACGAGATGAGCTTTGTAACGCTCAATACTTCCGTCAGAATGATGTTTGATTTTATAGACCCATTTGCATCCAATTGATTTCTTCCCAGGAGGCAAAGGTTGTAAGGTCCAAGTTCCATTATTTTGGAGAGCATCAATCTCCTGTTGCATTGCCTCTCGCCATTTGGGATTGTAGATCACCTCATTATAGGAATTAGGCTCAGGAACATCTGCGATGGCTGCCAAGAAACTATGATGGTGCGCAAAAAAATTATCGCACGTATCATAGTGAGCGAGAAAATAGGGAGTCGCACCTGAGGAGTCGACGGGAACATGTGTGATAGGGCGAGAGAGGGGTGTTGCATGCGCATTGTATGTAACATATGGTCGAATCTTGACTGAAGGTATCTTATCTTGGAAACCACGACCCAACTGTTCTGGAACGGATGGAACCACAGACGGAGAGACGAGTGGAGATGGTGATGTCACAGGAGACGGAGGATGCGAAACAGGGAATGTAGGAGACGGTGCAGACTGTGGTTGCGTAGGCTGCACGCATTCGTCGCGCAAGCCGTCAGGAAAAGAACTAGACGGAGCACAGGTTCCCTGAAGATAACCAGAAGGTGGAGGAACCGGAGCAGATGGAATACTCCCCCTGACTTTGGGCGTAGCATCGTAATAATAGTCGAAGAAGTCCCCAACCCCAACCCGGGACAGAAATGGAGATTCCAAAATTTGAGCCGCGGTCGGTGGCTTATGACGGGGAAAACTTGTGCTTGCAAAGGGAAAGACATCTTCATGGAAGATAACATCTCGTGTATAAAAATATTATTCTTGCTCAAGGTCATAGACTCTCCAGGCCTTCTTTGCATCCGGATATCCCAAAAATATGCATTTCCGGCTTCGCTCCGCAAACTTATCCCTATTCGATGAGTTCTGATGGATAAAGCATAAACTTCCAAAAACACGTAACTTATCATAATTGGGAATCTTGCAAAACAAGATCTCATAAGGGGATTTACCGTCAAGAAGTGTAGAAGGTGTACGATTGATGAGATAGACTGCCATGAGAACACAATCCCCCTAAAAGTCAATCGGAAGGTTCGCCTGAAAGCGTAAAGATCGTGCAACATTCAGAATATGTCTATGCTTCCGCTCGACACGCCCATTTTTTTTGTGGAGTATCAACACACGACGTCTGATGTAAAATACCTTAGGAAGCAAAAAAGAAGCGAAGAGTAAGAAACTCCGTCCCATTATCTGACCGAACTACTTTCACGGGTTGTCCGAATTGTCGTTAGGTCATGGAGCAGAAATTTTGGAGTAGACCCGCGACTTCGCTTTTAGACTGCATTAAATAAATCCATGTTACACGTGAGTGATCATCAACAATCGTAAGAAAGAAGCGTTCTCCGTATTTTGTCGGGATCGGATAGGGTCCCCAAACATCGCAATGGATTAGATCAAAACAAGAAATAGCTTTATTATGACTATCCGGAAAAATGCTTCGAGTTTTTTTTGCTCGATAACACACCTCGCAAGGAACGTCTGAAGAAGAACTAGAACAACTGAAACCGAAAAAGGAAGATAAATGAGATAAAATCTTGTCTGAGGGATGCCCAAAACGACGATGCCATAAAACCCACTTATTGTTGACAGAAGCACTAAATGCAGAAGCTTCTTGTGGTCGGAAAAACTTGAACACCCCACCTCTCTCCTCACACGCTCCAATCAGAGTCCTCGTGAAACATTCCTGTATAATGCAAAAACGATAAGCGAAGAGGACAAAACAAGAGTGCGAGGAGACAAGTTTCGCCACAGACACCAGATTGCAAGTGAGACTGGGAGCAAATAACACTTTTCGAAGGGTTAATTGATTTGTAAGAACCAATTCTCCGAGATGTGTGGCCTCGGTGTGAGACCCATCGGGAAGATCGATGGGATGCCAGGTATCTCCCGGACATTAATCAGTAAAGAGAAGTCCCCGGTCATACGGTGCGAAGCACCAGAATCTATGATAAATTCGGTCGTAAAGTCCTTACCAGAGAGATGATCGAAAGACCTAAGTTTTTGCGAGTTCAGGAGGTGCAAGAGAGACTTGTATTGGTCTGCATTGAGACCGGGGATGGCATTGGCGTCAAGAGAAGACGAACCCGTCGCAGGAGCTTGATACGAGGAGGATTGCACAGCATTCACCGTGCCACCTCCCCGTCCTCTGTTCTGTTGTCCGCCTCTGCCCCGACCTCGCGGTCCTCGGCTTCTATTGCCCTACCATTCCGGGTATTCGTGGAGTTTGTAACAGACCTGAACCGTGTGACCAGGTTTGCCGCAGTGTGAGGACGCCACCGCCTCGTCACTGGAACGGACTGCTGCGGCCTGTGAGAAAGAAAGAGCTTGGGCCGAGAATTCTGTGGCAGCAGAAGAGATTTCATCATGCTTATTAACAATAGAAAATTTTCTTTCAGCATCTACCACGATTGCATAAGCCGAATCCAGATCCGGCAAAGTTTTCATAGCGAGGATGTTGGTCCGGATGTGGCCGAATTTAACATTGTCGAGCCCCATTAGGAACTCATACAACCGCTCCTCCTCTCGGTCCTTGGCGAGTTCTTCCGCCGTCGCAAAGGGCTTGAGAGGCTTGTGATTGAACAACTCTCTCCACATGATCTGAAGTTTGTCGAAGTAATCTGCGACGGACAAAGTTTGTTGTCGGCAGTTCGCAATCCCTTTGTGAAGTTGATAGACGCGTCAGACGTTTCCCAAAGACATACGCCGGCGAATATTGTCCCACAACTCCTTCACCGTTGAAGCGTGCCCAAGACCGAAACGAGGTCGAGATCAAGTTCATGATCAAAGCCCGCCAATCAGCAAATTCGGTGATCCTTGCACCGGCGGAACTACCGTTTCGTCAAGAAATCCTTCTTTCTTCTTGGAGATTAAGGCATTAATCATTGCTTCCGCCCATCCATCATAGTTTTCCTTAGTGAGTTCGATGGTCGATATGACCATGCCCGGGTGATCCGCCGGGTGAAAAAAATAGGGAGACACAATTACGGTATCCTGAAGTGCGGCGATGGGGGTTTTTGCCATGGAGACAGTCGCAGCTTCCGGGGTTGTACGACGAGTCGCGATCTATTGTGAGTCGTCGTCGGAAGACATTGTGTGGCACCGCCGTCAATGGATCGGCTCTGATACCATAAGAGGATTTGTGAATGAATTGCTTAGGATTTTCCATTGATCACGTAAAACTTAAATACAAGAGAAACTTAACATAAGTGTTTGCAAAGCTAACAACATCAAATATACTATATCCCTAATAATTAGAAAAGCTAACCGCATCAAATATACTATATCCCTAATAATATATAACATAGATTCCAAAATTTTCTAACAAAAATTAAATAAAATTAATTTACAATATAAAATTTAAAAATTTATAAACTTCAATAATAAGATTCATTAAATCTAAAGACTGTGTTTAATCTTTGTTTTTATTTATATGTTTGTATAAGAAGGGTATATTGGTAATTATGTTGGCTAGGGTTAGATATAAATACATCTCTTGTAATATTTTATGAACACAACATATGAGTGGTCGTTTCCCCCTCTTCTCTTTGGTGCTCTCTTTTGGTGCTTTGTGTCATGGTATCAGAGCTACGAATACATTGATTTCGTACTTTTGATTTGTGATTTTTACTGTGAACGATCAGTACTTCAAACGTGCGATCGTTTTTGTGCTTCGGTGACTCTTGTCCGCTGAAGTTAGTATCTCTCGTGTGTATTGTTTCTGGTTTTTTTTCTCTCCACCATGCACTCATGGCTTCAGACAGACAAGCTGCTGCAATGGACACTGGATCTGCGTCGTCGAACATGCCTCAACGTCGCACGATCTCGCCGTATGACCTTTCGGCTAGTGATAACCCGGGATCTCTGATTTCGCAGGTTATTTTGAATGATCATAATTATGTAGACTAGGCACGGGAACTTTGTACTGCGTTACGCTCCCGCAAGAAGTTTGGTTTTGTTGACGGCTCTATCAAACAGCCAGCGACAGACTCGGATTTTCTGGAAGATTGGTGGGCGGATAACGCCATGCTCGTTTCTTGGATCCGAAACACAATGTCTCCGGATCTGCGTTCTCATGTGTCCCATATCGAGATTGCAAAGGAGTTGTGGGACGACATTACTCAGAATCATTCTATAAGCAATGGACCGCGGATTCTCAAATTGAAATCCGAATTGTATTCGTGCAAGCAACATGGACTCACTGTCCAAGCTTACTACAACAAGCTGAAACGATTGTGGGAGGATTTGGCGGTGTATGATCCGTTGCCCGTATGTGAATGTGATGCATGCACTTGTGGAGGTTGTAAATGCAATCTTCGTGTAAAACTTGAAAACAAGCGTGAAGATGATAAAGTGCACTTGTTTCTTCTTGGGTTGGACGATGCCTTGTATGGGACGGTACGTTCGAATCTCTTGGCGATGGACCCTCTGCCGAACATCAAAAGGGTTCTAGCCACTGTGGTGCAAGATGAAGATGCCAAGAAGACTACAGAGACACATCCCGAGGTTATGGCTTTTGCGGTTCAAACGGAAGCCAAACCAAAGGGTCGTATCGATGCTCGTGATCCGTCATTGATGTGCTATCACTGTGACCGTAAAGGCCATCTGGTTGACGTTGTTTCCACCTTCACGGCTACCCAGATTGGTGGGAAGAACGTAATGTCACACGTTCCTCTGGTCGCGGCTCCAACAGAGGTCGTGGGTCCTCTTCCACACTTTTCTCTACTGGCCGTGGTCGAGGCAACATTGTGTGTGTCAATGCGGCTCAAACACAGACAAGTGGGACTTCTAATGGAGTTGTGCTATGCAATGAGGACAAGTCTGGCCTC
>CM071866.1:1857770-1880951 GCA_036759665.1 Gynandropsis gynandra | reverse complement strand
CCACTTGCTTACGTGGGTCTCCCAATGGTAGAAGCACGGTCTCAACGAAAAAGGGGACAGTGGTCTTGTGTGATGCTCTCACACTTCATAATGTCTTTTATGTGCCCGATTTGAGTTGCAATCTGATATCTATTTCCCAGCTTCTTCAAGATATTGATTGCACCGTTCAGTTTACTGATAAGCTATGTGTTATTCAGGACCGCACTACGAGGATGTTGATTGGAGCGGGTGAACAACGTGAAAGGCTCTATTACTTCAAGGGGGTAGTGAACGCAGCCTCCGTACGCACTAGGACGTATTTTTATTTGTGACATTCTCGACTCGTACATCCTTCATCTCAAGTTTTGGGTTTGGTTCCTATTGTTGGGGTTGAATTATCCAAGAATTCTTTGTCTTCGCATAATAAGGCATGTGATGTTTGTCTCTGTGCCAAGCAAACTCGTGATTATTTTCCTCTCAGTAATAATAAGAGCGTTCATCCGTTTCAATTGGTGCATTGTGATGTGTGGGGTCCTTACCGCACTCTATCTTATTCGGGTGCCAAATACTTCCTTACGATAGTAGATGATTTCTCTCGGGGTGTGTGGTTGTATCTTATGCGGACAAAATCTGAGGTTACTAAATATCTACAAGCTTTCATTGCCGCCATGATTGGTCAATTCAATACGAAGGTTCTTACAATTCGGAGTGACAATGGAACAGAGTTTATAAGCATGACCGATTATTTTCTACAACACGGCATTCGACATGAGACATCGTGCATTGGTACGCCTCAACAAAATGGACGTGTGGAACGCAAGCATCGGCATATTCTTAATGTAGCTCGGGCACTTATGTTTCAATCCAGGCTTCCTATTCGTTTTTGGGGCGAAAGTATTCTCACGGCGGGATATTTGATCAACCGCACCCCAACTCCGATTTTGAAAGGGAAGACACCTTTCGAAGTTCTTAATGGTTCTCCTCCAATTATGCCTCATCTTCGTGTCTTTGAAAGTATATGTTATGTTCACAATAAAAAACATAGTGGAGACAAGTTTGCTCCTCGAAGCCGTCAATGCGTGTTTGTGGGTTATCATTCGGCACAGAAGGGCTGGCGAGTATATGATGTTGAACGCAAAATATTATTGGTTTCTCGGGATGTTGTTTTTGTTGAAAACGAGTTCCCTTTTCTAGGATCATCTATGTCAGCTACGACAGATTCGAGCCCGTCATTCCCTGCACACTTGTCTCTCGTGCCTACTGTGTATCCCGAGGATGAGTTAGACCACCTTGTGCCTTCGCTGGTGAGGGGGGTGATTCGGTTTCAGTGATTCCTCATTCATCTACGCCAGATACTTCAATTGAGATTCAACCGAATCAGTCATCGGTTCCTCCTCTCGACGAACAGAATCCTGCTACAACTTCATTGGCACATGCGACGGATATGCTAGACTCGGGAGCTCTCCCTAGTGCGACCCCACCGGATCAAAATGTTGAACTAGGTCGTGGATTACGTTCCAAAGTGCGTTCTTCACGTCTTCGAGTTTATGTGATTAATACCGTCCAAGTTATGAGGCCTTCACCACCCGTCTTTGTCTCGTCTGCATCCTCAGGTAAGCCGTTTCCGATTGCTCACTATGTTTCTTGTGACAAGTTTTCTGCAGTGCATCGCACGTTCCTAGCCGCGGTGACGACCAACATGGAACCTACACTCTACACGGAAGCCGTACGAGACCCAAAATGGCAACGTGCGATGGCAGATGAGATTGCGGCTCTTGAAAAAAAAATGGGACTTGGTCTTTAGAACATCTACCTCCTAGAAAGAAGGCAATCGGGTGTAAATGGATCTACAAAATCAAATACCGCTCAGATGGATCTGTTGAACGATATAAGGCACGTCTCGTTGTTATGGGAAATCGACAAACCGAAACTGTGTTTGTCGTCTTCGGAAGTCTCTTTATGGATTAAAGCAGGCACCACGGTGTTGGTTTGCAAAATTGACCTCCGCACTTCAGAAGTATGGTTTCAGCCAATCCTATGCCGACTACTCATTGTTTACGTATCAGCGGGATCGCGTACGTCTACAACTTTTGGTGTATGTGGACGATCTCATTCTATCGGGTAACTCTCCTTTGGATATTCAACGTTTCAAGGATTACTTGAGCTCTTATTTTCATATGAAGGACTTAGGTATTCTTGGGATCGCGTACGTCTACAACTTTTGGTGTATGTGGACGATCTCATTCTATCGGGTAACTCTCCTTTGGATATTCAACGTTTCAAGGATTACTTGAGCTCTTATTTTCATATGAAGGACTTAGGTATTCTTAAGTACTTTCTTGGTATCGAAGTGGCTCGCAATCCCTCAGGTATCTACTTGTCCCAACGTAAATACGCTCTTGACATAATTTCAGAGGTCGGGTTACTTGGAGCACAGCCGGTGCGGTTTCCTTTGGAGCAGAACCATCGGTTGGCCCTGTCTGATGCAGATCCGTTCTTGGAACCAGAACGGTATCGTCGTCTAGTTGGACGGCTGGTCTATTTGGGTGTTACTCGACCCGATTTATCGTACAGTATTCACGTTTTATCACAGTTTATGCAGTCACCTACGGTTGAGCATTGGCAAGCAGCTTTACGTGTTGTTCGATACATCAAGCTTAATCCGGGTCAAGGCATCTTACTACATGCTAAACGTGATCTTCTTCTTTCCGCTTGGTGCGACTCTGATTGGGCTGGTTGCCCGCTGTCACGGAAATCGATTACATGATGGTTTATACAGCTTTGTGGATCGCCTATATCTTGGAAAACGAAGAAACAACCAATTGTATCTTCCTCTTCCGCTGAAGCCGAATATCGTGCCATGGCCATAACCGTTCGTGAGCTATTGTGGTTGAAGTCTCTTCTTCTCAGCCTTGGTGTGTCTCATTTCCGACCAATACCACTTTATTGTGATAGCCAAGCGGCTCTCCACATCAGCTCCAATCCCGTCTTCCACGAACGCACAAAACACATTGAAGTGGATTGTCATCTTGTCCGCAATGAACTTCTGGACGAAACTATCTCCACGCAACATATCTCCACTCGTCTTCAATTGGTCAACATTCTTACGAAGGCTCTTGGAAAACGAGGGTTCGATTACTTTATTTCCAAGTTGAACTTGCACAATTTGCATAGTTCAACTTGAGGGGGTATAAGAAGGGTATATTGGTAATTATGTTGGTTAGGGTTAGATATAAATACATCTCTTGTAATATTTTATGAACACAAAATGTGAGTGGTCGTTTCCCCCTCTTCTCTTTGGTGCTTTGTGTCAGTTTGATCTCTTTATCCGATTTAATCGATTATTGGACGAACATTTTTTTTGTTAAACATACTAAATACAAAGACGCATAATAAATTAATAAATAGTAATTTTTTCTTGAATTATCAAAAACTTGTTTTGCTCGATACATCTTCATGGTCTCATAGTGCTAACTCAATTAATTAATTTGCGGCAAATTTTTAGAACCTTTTAAAAAAAATGCTGTCAATTTAGGTTAGTTGTACCGAACCGAATACCGGTCTATCTTGGTCGGTACACATTGAACCAAAGTAAACCGGTTCCACAAGGGGAGAACATTCTTTTAGGAACAAACGAGCTTTGGCCCATGGGCATTGAAATGTTTTGCCAGTTACATTTCATTTCATGTCTTATATTCAATTTTTTTTTTGAAGTTTTGACAACAATAATAAAAAAATGTATAAGTACACAATAAATTATTAATTTAGAGAGGGAAAATAAATGCACTAATCGTGTAATAATCAATATTTCCAGGATTTTTGAACTCATAATATCAATTTGATAATAGTACCACCGATTTAATCAAATTTATTTTGTATTTTCAGTTAATTGTTATATTATGTTGTTTGTACATTATACAATGATTTAGAAACTGTATTTAAAATTTTTATTTAGTTTTTTATCGAATTATGTTTAACTATATTTGTTGTTAATATTAGGGTTGAGCAAAATATTTGAAATATTCGTATTCGAACCGAAAATTCAAATATCCGCGGACACAAATACAAATACAAATACAAATACAAATATTAGAAATCAGATATTCGATAAATACAAATACAAATAGTAGATTCAATTATCCGAACTATTAGTATCCGTAAGTATTAAATAAAAAAATCATTTAATATATAGATACATATATAACAAATTGATTTTAATGATCAAATTTGAAATAAAAACATTTTTAGGCTTATTTAAACATTTATTATATAAATATATATATAGGCAAATTTGTACTATATTTATGATTGGAGGACTAAAATATCAAATACTTTAAAATAACTAATATTGTTGAAGATTCAATTTATACTCAATATTGGCTCTAATCCAAATGGATTGGATAATGTTATAGAGACATTACAATATATGAAAAAATATAGAACTCACTAAATATATAATTTTTTGCGAGTTTTATTTTAGTGTGTAATCTAACAATTTGTTTAATTGTTTTAGGTGAATTGACGATATTCATAGAAATCATCCACGAAACTAAATTTAAATGACTAGTGTGGAGATGAACGTGAAGATTTAGTGTTTTGTTATATTTGCATCTTTGTGTGATTTGAAATTTTAGTTTTAGATTATATTGATGATTATTTGTTTGTTATTAAAATGTTTTTATAAATACTTTATACGTTAAAAAAATTCAGGTTCAGATACGAATATCCGTATATCCGACAAATATTCGTATATTCAAAAAATATTCATATTTACAAATATCCGAATTTACAAATACAAATATTGAATTTGGATATTTACCGAATACAATTACAAATATAAATAGTCCGATATTTGCAAATATTCGTTATTTGTCCAGCTCTAATTAATATTGTGATATAAATATTGATGAATTTGGATATTTTCTTTATTGATTCGTTTAGTCCATTGATTTCTCGAAGTTCAATTCATTGAACCCACAAAGACATGCATACTAAGAGGACAACAATGTTAACGTTATCTAAAACGATCTTTCCTTAGATTCTTTTACATTTTTGTTTTTAAAACTTACAAAATTTTAGAACTTTTAAAATGCATATGTTTTGTAATTTGTTAAAAGATGCAAACTTTTATAAATACTTAAGAAAATCACATAATTCTCAATCTTGTTTCAAATTTGCAAAACAATACAATAAACTTTTTTCATATAATTATTAATGAATTTATCTATTTTTTACAATAATACATTAATTAACATATTATTACAAAATAATATGTAAATTTTTCAAATTATTTTTAAATTTATTCATGAATATATACGTCGATAAATTAATCAATATGAAAATAATTTCAAAAAATTTATATATTGTTTTAAACGTAACATATTAATTCATATATTATTGTAAAAATTAAATTTTAATTAGTAATAGACAACTTAATGAATAAATATTTGAAAAAAATAATTGATGTATTTTGTTATAAGTTCGATAATGATAAGAAACTTTATCAAATATTTATTATGATTAATTTGTGATTTTGAAACCTTCCCCAACATCTTTGAACCCTTTGACAATAAATCCAATGTTATCAAAATTGTTATCAATATACTAATTGTCATATAACATATAAAAAATAAAATTTTAAAAATTGTATGTTTTTTCCAATAGAAATCTTCAACAAAAGGCTTATATTAATTAGGGTTCTTGAAAGTGTCCTACATTGTCACAATTCCACCTCCCACCACATGCACCTCATTATTTCATTCTTCCAAATTCTTTACTTAGTCCCACCATCACCACATGTGATTCACACTCACTATCATTTACATTTCTTCTCTTTTTCCACATTTCTATTTATTTTCATTTATATAACTAAATATTCGTGAATTTAGCTTCAAAAAGATAGTTCCATCAATCATACACGTAAATAACGAATCCTTTTTTAATGAGTATTGACATCAAATTTTTAATAATTGCAAAATTCTTGGACAATTAATTCCTTATTAACATGTGTTCATTAATTACACGATTTTTTAGTCATTTATAATGTGAATCATAGATTACAATATAATAAAACGAGAGATTCTTACCAATTCTACAATTCCCCAATCGCTTTATTGGACAATTAATTAATACAAATAAAATAAAAATTATAATAATATTACAAATCTAATATGATATAAATAATTTATTTTTAATTAATAATGAAAACATTCTTACAATTCGAGCGAATCTTTGCGAGCTCAAATACAAGATTTACGAAATTTCTAAGTTAAATTTGAGTAGTGTGTGAGAAAGAGATTAGAGTGAGAGATTGAACATCGTTATTTACGAGTTCGATTGAATCGTTGATTCAATCTACGTCTCGGGGAAACAAAAGGGATTGATTCCTTTAGAATGATAGTTTTCCGATTAAAAAAGAAAGAGAAAAAATGAGCGAAGAAATAAGATGAACCTGAGTTGTTATCACTGTTACTTCTCCCCAACTTTTGGACTTTGTCATATTTATAGGTTCGTCTTCAATCTTTCACTTGTTCCGATATTAGCATCTTAAGTCTATAATTTACAAAATAACCCATTCTAATTCAGCAAGTACACTTAAACACCAGAGTCTTCCCCTATATCATTTTTTTTTCCTTAATCCAATCAAAAAGTAGATTACATGACATCAAATCTATTTGATATAAGACATCTTCTTCATTAAAATTCTAATCGAACTACAAAAATATCAACTTCTCTTTCACAAAAAGAAAAAATCAATATAGGTAGGTTAGACCAATAAAGTGACCTAAAATGATAAAATGTACACGTGGAAAATTCATGGTGTTTTGCCGACACAAAAGGATTTTGGATCCCCACCTAAAGATTCCGGGTCGACCCATTTGATATATTTTTTTTTTCAATTTTGCTACTTCTCACTATCAACAACACTTTCATGGACCCTCTAACATACATATATGTCTACAAATTCGGACAAAGGACATAACTTTGAGCACTTTCAAAACACCCTTTTACTTTGACATGTCAAAAATAGAAACTTTGCATCATCATCATCACCATAATCATCATCATTCATGTAGAGGCCGGAAAGAAAGATATTATAATTACAATATTGAGGGAACTTAAAGAAGAAGAGAAAACTATCAAAGTTGATAATTTTTTTTGTTGTTCAAAGCGTAGAGACTCCTTTTTTGGTATAACAAAGGAGATTGAAAGCTACACTAAGTACTACTAAAGGTAGAATACATCAAAACCATAAACCGGTTTAACCTTAACCGTAATTTTCAGTTTCAGTAGTTGAACGAACTGCCCACGGAGGCGATACCGTTACCTAGACTTCTCGGGTCTTGCTTATTCCCCAAGTCATCACAGCCGCCGTTAGATAGCTTTTGAACGGAAGGCGCGGAATTCAACAGCTCGAGGCCTCGTTTCCCCATTTGCTGCACTTCTTGTGGCGAAAGTATCTTGATGCACCACACGCTGTTCACGAACTCCCTGAAAACAATCCACCCGTCAAACGATTATGATATCAAAGTGGTAAATATGTCGGATGAATGAAGTTTCGTAGGGTCTCACGGCCAAGGATCATCGCCAAGGAGAAGGACGTCGTTCTCCCGGTCAACGAATACAAGCTGCCAGCCTGATCTCAAAGGGTCTTCAAGTTGGCCTTCAAGGCCAAACATTCGAGCGAGCGAACTACGCAGCTCGTGGTAACTGCTGAATCTCGATAAATCCAACGATCTTCCAAACGAACCCGACTTGTAGACCTGTCAAGAAATGCAAAAAACACCATTCGAATGGGAGCAATTGGTATATATCCGAATCGTGGAACTAACATTTACCTTAACAAAGGTTGTGGATTGAGGGTTTTCGGATCCGACATTGTCAGAAGATTGCAAAAAACCCGATTCATCTATACAACTAGATGGTGTCATAGCCAGATTTGACGAGAAATCGTTGATGCTTACGACGTTTGTGTAATTAGATGACGTGAAAGGTATGGTTGTGGAGTCATTCTCGAGGCCAATGCCTCGAAGGTTCGACATCCCGCTCTGCATTAGAAGAGATGAAGAGTCTATATTGACTCCAAACAGAAGATGGCTATGCGGGTCGGTATTTCCTTCTTGTTCAATCGAACATTCCCTACCAGGAAAAGGCGGTAACGAGACAGAACTCGGTGAAACATTACTTCCATGTGACTGTCCTAACGGTTCCATCACACCATTACCGGCTCCAGACGGTTGGAACGATGAATCAACTGCCGTTCGTTTCGATGGCCAACCGGAAGATGTCATTGTCATGTTTCCTCTGGTGAGGTCAAGCAGTTGGGAAGATTCGTCTTGAGGAAAGTTACCGAGAAGAGTATGGAGCGGTGAAACCACGGAACTTGCCATCGGATTATTCCCGTTTGAGTCGGAAAAGCTTTGTTGATGACACAACGGCGTAATGGACTGAGAAGCAGAAGCAAATTGAGACATTGGAGACAAAACAGAACCTCGGGCATTCGGACTATGATTATCCAACACTTGCTGTTGTTGCTGTTGCTGTTGCGGAATGAAATTGTTCGACTGAGTTTGCGTCTGAGATTGGTTTTCCGTTATGCCGAGAGACATCTGCTGTTGTAAAATCTGAGGTTGTATTAAAGACATAGGTCTCGATGAGAAGCTCGACGGCTGTTGGAACTGTACTTCAAGACCTCTCATATCTTGAAGCGCGGCTGCAGCCATTGCTTGGTAAACATCATTTTGCATACCGAGTAAGCCTGAAGCATCGAGCCTCGGCTGCAACCACGGGCTTACCCCGACACCCTGAAAGTTTAGAGACTGGAGTCCACGGTCCCACATAAGCGGAGAATTCATAACCAAATCATCATCTTTGAGACCTATACGGTAAACGAAAAATCATTATGAGTGACGATTTAAGCCGCTTACAAGACGAATGTGCGATATGATGATTCGTATACCGTGGAAAGACGGAAGCCCAGGTGGCCACGGTCGTTTAAGCCTGAGAGGAAACTGAGAAGGGTACATCGGGAACGTTGTTAAAGGCTCAATCTCCCACAACGAAACCCGTGGTTGTCTCTCGCCTGCCGTAGATTCATCCCATCCAACCTGCATTTATCGAGCCGATCATCAGAATGAATATAAATCTCACTAGTACAAAGGAGAGATCTACGTTATTCTTCGAACAAACCTTGACTGACCGCCACTGCGAATTAGGCCAACGAACGGGATCCAGGTCACTTATTCCAGTTATCGTGCCCATGTACCTGAAAGTGCGAATCTTTAAGCTTTAAAACCGAGCTTCCGTAGGGCATGGAAAATAAAAATGAGAACTTTACTAATTGCTTACCGACGAACACTTGATTCTTCGGTTTCAAATAACATCCTAAAGCGCATACCAACCGAGACACGAGTGTGGTAAACAGCTTTAACGAACTTGGCCAAGGGAATCACGAACTCCGATGGGCTCGCCCTGAAAATAGTTTTTTTAGATTCTTTTCTGAGAATGCAATCAATCATAAATAGTTCATACCGAGGGTTATAGAAGATAGTGAAGCGGCTGTTCGTGGCGGCTGCGTGAGCGGCAGCCGCAAGAAGGCCCAAATGCATACTATCACTTGACAAAACCGATGAAGGCATAACAGTCTGCGGGCGATTGGCACGTCTTATACCAAGAAGTAGCTGATTCTTATCATTCCTGATTTCACGAAAGACGGGTAACTCTACGAATTATCGTAAAGATTTAACATTTCGAGGATTTACTTTAACAAAATATAACAAATCAGTAAACCGACCAGATGAAAAGCACCGAGTCACCCGCAACAAGTCTTTTAGCACTCACAAATATGCTCCATCCAGTCGTAAGTAGATGCCTTTTAGGCTGGCCTGCTCAATCGTAAACCTCGTTTAATCAGAAACATACAACGGAAACTACAGAGCTCGTGTTCTTGTAATAATCTAACCTCGGAAAATATGTCTGAACTTCCATTCGTTATCATGGAGATCCCGTGCGATTAACTCTTGCGCTGGAGGCTGTTGCGTATAATCCTAAAGAAAATGCATATAATTGTAAATTACAGATTACAAATTATAAGATTTGAGACGAGTAAAAAAAAATCTACCAATGGAGGAAACACTTTCTCAGCAGCTCGACGAGGAACGGAAAAGCCGCCATGAGTACTCGTATCACTTGCAGTCAAAGTTTTACAGAAATAATTCGTTGGTTGTCTACTCGGAACACCTAATTCTGCAGGAAGGTAAGGATCTTTCTGTTCTTGCTGCAACAAATCACAAAAAAGATTCAACATTTTTAGTTCTTATAAAGCTAAAACATCGGTAAGATTAAATTCAGAAAGATAATCGAACCGGATTTAATGGTTGTAAAGTCATCTGCGCATAGACTTCATCAGTCTCCACATCCGCCTGAAATCAAACCAATTAACACAAGAACAGAGGAAACTCCGACCAAACTCCGACCAAACTCCGACCAAACAGAGGAAGCTTTGATTCTTACATGCATGGTGACATTGTGAAGCTGACAGATAAGTTGTGGTTGTAAGCTTTGGTAATTTGGAACATGAGAATCTACTTCCTTGTTCGTCGAAGCAGCTACCTAAAGAACTCATTCAGTTAAAGCAATTATCTAACTGAGATCAAAAGGATTCAGAGAGGAATTACTAAATCAAACCTGTTCACTGTGTCCCTGAGGAAAATAAACGACTCGGCTTCCGACAGGAGGTAATGAAACAAGGGGACCGGCACAAGCATGCCAAAGCTCAGAATTAAGAACTCTTCTTTCTCCTGTTTACAAAAGAATGATGATAAATCTATCAGAATTCATCTAAAGTTTGAATTTTTTCAATGAATCCGTTACTGGGGATTGATAATGTTGGGAATTAGTGTCAAATATGACATGAAAAAGAAAAAAAGTGGATACCATCATGAGCTTGAGGACTGAAACCAGCAGAAGACAATCTCATTTTACACCAAACAGAAATGATTCCAACTTGAGTTCTTCAAAGATCCGAAATTTATAAGAGCCACAAATCAACTAAAAGCATAACTCCGAGAATCGAAACCCCTAAAACAAGATTTCTCCCAGAGAGATGCAAAAACCCATCAACCAAATCCCGATGTGCTGCAAAACAAAACGGCTTTAAGCCTCATAAGCTCTCAATCCTCTTCCACCCTGTCCTCACAAATCACTTATTTCAACTCCTTTTATACTTCGAATGCTTCTTCCTGAACAGTTTCAGGGTTTTGTTCCATAAAAAAAAAACCAAAACTTTTCTTCAGTTTCACCAGACACCCACCAAAGCTCACAAATCAAGAAATACAGATCTCGAGTTTCTTCAGCCGACAAGAGAGATGTATCAGGAAGTAGAAACAAAGAGATCTTTCGGTTTTTTTATGCTTTTATGAAGAATCCATGTCCCAGAACATGATGAATGTGGGAGTGAGAAGTGAGAAGAACATACGGCCATGCATGGTTCAACTGTTACAGAACATGGGTACACAAAGGGATACAACAAAAGAAGTGATTAAAAGAAAGAGACAGGTTTCAAAACAAACAATAACAAATCGATGAGATACGGCTCCTCTCAAACTTTTAGTCCGGTAATGGAGACGACGGAGAAGTCACCGGAGATTATAGTAACGACGGCGCTGCTACTACTAAAGCTGCTCGAGCTTATACTCTGCTTCTCTCTCTCTCTCTCTCTCTCTCTCTCTGAGAGCTCTTTTATTTGACTCAAAGCGACAATGGCTGATTTTTACCCGTACACGGACACCGAAACGGGTCGGGTCCCAAGCTTGCTAATCTTTTTACAGCAACTTGTTGTCCGGAAAGAGAAACTTTGAAAATTACTATTTTACCCTTCACTTTCTCTTTTATTACAGTTTGGGGGCTCGTGCCCTTTTTGATTCTCCTCCCCCGTCTCTCAAATTTCAATGCTAATTATTTAATATTATGGTATGTGATTATTTTAGTTTGGGATATATAAATATGTGATTAATTATTGTATGAACCCATAGGTGGTTTATAATGTATATTAAAATATTACGTCTCTGTGTGCTTATTAAGTTAATATTCCAAAAACATATGCCATCAACGTCTTTATAACATTTTATTTTACAGAATTTCAAAGAGATTGAGCGTCATCATTTGCAAAATAACTAAACATATATATATATATATACATTAATTTAGATTTTATACTATTAAATAAAAATTATCAAATTGATACCTTACATTACTCCAACAAAATTATACAGTTCGATCATTTTTTTGTAGGGTAAAAAATTAAAAATATATAAAACGCCAACATATATATTATATAGAATATTATGCTTTATATCAAAGGGCCATTATTATATTATTGAATGTATATATTTCTTTTCCTTTTTTTCTTTCTTGTTGTTCGATTGCGTTACATGAAAATGAAAGTGTATGAATATAAAATAATTCAGCGTAGATAATGAAATCACCTGAGAAAAATGACAGGACTTACTTTTAGGGTTTTCTCAATGAAATCTTTTTATTTATTTCTTTCTGTTTTATCTTTCGAGTATTTTTAAAAAAAATGCTACGTAAACGGTCGACATGTGTGGATTACAATCGTCCGAATTTGCATGTCGGGGAGGGCAAAATGGGTATAAAAATGAATTTATTCAGATATTCTAAAAGATATATCTTTTTCTTTTATTATTGCACTAATAAAACAATAAATATATTATCTTGGGAAACAGTCAATATTTTGTTAAATTTCATTGTCCCGATTGCCAAANCGTCCTGACAAAACACGTGCGGCTTCTCAATGATACAGGGGTAATCTGGGTAGAAAATCCTCTGCAAATAATTTAGTACGTCGTCATAGTCTTGTAGTGGCGATATTGATGGCTGCATTATTGAAATTTCATTAATATTTGTTACTATCATATTGATATTTCATTAATAATCATGCAATGTATGAAATCGATGTGGGGTTTCTAAAACTTTATTATTTCAATAATTTTTTTACAGTAACGTTTTTTTTAGATTTTTGTATTCTAATATTAACCTAAAAAACCAAAACAGTTATTTAAAAACATTTATCTTTCGTCCGCAACCATTCGAATTTCACTGGAACAAATATTTTTCGTATTTTTATTAGTTAAAGTATCCATTCAGTTTTTAAAACATATGTGAAATTATTTAGTGATATACTCAATAATCAAATTCTTTCAAGAGATTTAAATAATACAAACTTATTAAGGTAATCAAATCTAATATTTTAAATTCATCATAGGTGATTTAAATCAGATAATTGAATAATCTGAAATACATTGATGTTCCTAATCGTTTTACTGGTTCAAATTTTACAAATTATATAAAAAGAATAATGTTGCACTTTGTAACTGCTAGCTTTTCAAGAATGCAACCAAGAATTTAAAAAATGTTTAGAATATTATAACAATATTTGTAAAATATACGTTCTTTAATAGTTTTTCTTAGGTTACTTATTGTATATATTAGATTATTCATAGCTCGGTAAAGGTTTATTGTTGATGGCATCTCTTTAACGATATCGTTGAAAGAAATATTTCTCATCAAACGATTATATCATCTTAATCTAGTAAAGACCGTTTTCTCTTCATGATTAGAGTCTTAGTGATTATCCCGATAATCTTATCTAATATACACGATACGTTGATAATTACGAAGAATGAAAATTAACGTGTTTATATTCGTTTTTATATGGATTTGTTGACGAAAGAATCTCAACCTTTTGTTAGTTTTCAGTTTTAGAGGATTGGTAGACAAACAACTATATGTTGATGCAGTTGATCACGAGAAAATCTATAGAGATCTCAAGATGACACGCGTTTGCGATTTTCTCGGGCTAATGGGCCACGATCATACCGATTTTCGCATGGAACTCACATAATGGCAACAATGGGTATGACCATCGAGACTTACTTTCACCAAAGCGCTCAACTCCATGGATATCCCGATTGGTGGCCCCTTATTTTCGTGCATTTGGTCCTATTGATACGTATAATATATGTTATTTTGATAGTTTTCATTATAAGTTTTGGTAAATTTCTTTAGACAAAAATTTATAGTTTTTCTTATTGTATATATTAGGTTTCTCCAGTATATACCGAATACAGAATTCAAAATACCTCTCTTTTTTTCTGTCACTAGTAGCAAAACACTGGATAAAGATAATCCAAATTTTTTTTAATATTCATATTCAAAAAATATAATACCCAAATAATTGAAGAAGATACGTGGCATAATTAGTTTATTAATGTTAAATTGTATAGGTTAACCACGTTTTTTGTAAATATTCAATTAAACACGAATTTCTGATATAAAAAAGGTAGAAAATAATTATTTATATAAAGTATATAGAGGCAAATATTAGTAGTATACAAGTATATATTAAGTTTAAGTACACAGAAATAAAGGAATATATAGGACGAGGTTTTCAACGAATATATATATTTAAATAAGATTTTTTTTTACTTAATAAAAAAGAAAGAGGGAGAAAGAAGAAGAGTACAGTGTGGTCGTCCCCACAGAGAAAGCGTACGCGGAAGGTGCGCTGTACGTACGATGAAAAGAAGTGAGGGAAAATCCCAACCGTTGGATGGAAAATAACAAACAATGGGACCCACAAAGTTGGGGATGGGACGTGACATGTACCAACACTAGGCCTCTTCCTATTGGTGCCTTTCATCCCCTTACGGTGTTCTATTATAACACGCAATTACCTTCGCTCCCACACATTTACTTGATATATTTATATTTATTGTAAGAATTTTAGAATTTATATATATATTTGTTTTTATAAATAAATTATAACATTATTTTAGAATAATATAAAAATTAAATTATTAGTTATAACAGTCAAGTTAACTTATATTCACCTGACATACATTTGTGAGTTGATTGATGTTAAAAACTTATTACGTAATTAATAACGATTAACAAGATTAAACACCAATGTATAATTTTTGTATGTGAATGTATTAGGGTATTTATGAAGTAAAATATTTTATATTTTCAATACCAGAAATTTTTGAGTTCTACATTATTTTCAATCAAATTTAAAACTATATATTTTCAAATAAAATTGCAAGATATGCACGCTAATGCATCTCGATGAACATTATATTTATTTTTATAAGAATTAATACTATTTTTATTTGTAAATTATAACGAATATATGATATGTTTTGAGTTATTTTATCCTTAATCACATGCAAAATAATATGTTTTGCCAGTAAATAATTGAAAAGTATTATTTTTATGATCGTTTTAGGGTATAACTTATTTTCAAACGGAAAATATATCAGATCAAACTATAATGTTTGGATTTAAATGTAAATGTGGGTTGAATTTAATATATATATATATATAATCAGCTACATCTACAAGTGTGTGTATATATATATATATATGTGGGTGCGTGCAAGACCACTAATGTATTAAGATATTTACGTGGCATTGCCATTGCCATGAAATATGGTCACATACATATTTTAAGAGATTGATATAATAATTGTTATATAATATTTTTCATTGTTATATAATTATTAAAATTTATTAATTTTCCTATAAATTAATTTTCTATATATTGAATTATAATTCCTTTAAATTTAATATTTTTATGTTAGATTCTCGATTATAAAATTTATGTTACAAAATCGAATCTAAGAAATTAAATAAAGTGAATATATCTTATATGTATTTGTATAACATGAATTGTTGTAACTATTTCATATGAATAAGATAAAATTTAATATTTCTACATATAAATTGTAACAATTATATATATAATAAACTCAAAATAAAAATATAAGTTCATAGAGTTTATCAGTCTAATGGATAAAATGTAATGTAAATTGAGAACCGATAATAATTGGTAAATGATTATGTATATATATTTTAAAAGTTATACATTCAAATATTTTATTTCATTTATAGATCTTATAAATTAATTGTCGAACGCAATAATAAATGGAAAAAAATAAAAAAAATAATTGAATGTCTTTGCAATAAATGCGAAGTAAAAAAAGTGGAAACCCTAAGAAAGAGAAAGACCCATTCATGCATGTCCCTGCCAGGAGACTGCCACTTCACTTGTATCAGAAAGTCATGGCCCATCTCACATGTCCTCAATTTCCTTCTTCTTCTTTTTTACATTTTATTTTATTATTTCTTATTATAATCATAGGTTATTTATATATAAATACATAATATATAATGTAGATTCAACCATGCACTCATGGCATCACATCAGTCTGCTTTAGTTATAGTCCACTGTTTCTGTCTCGTGCAAAAATGGTGCGTAAATAATATGAACACTTATTTATTTTGCATTTTAGAGCCAACATAAGAATGTGCATCGCCCATTCTTGTGCTGTCCTATACATATATTTTACATATTTTCTACCGATTAATATATATATATTCTTTATATTGGTAGTTTAATTCGAATATGATTTTATAATTAATCAAATATAAAATATACTTAAAAATATAATATTATTTAATATCATATTCGTCTATACAATAATTCATTTTACAATCGGATATTCAATATAGAGAATCCTATAAAATTAGATCTAAATAAATTTAAAAAATTTTATATTCTAATCATCCAATTTAGAGTATATCCCTGTTAAATTGATTTTCAACGCCAATATAAAACCTTCATCTCTCCATCCGGACACAATAGATTTTTGAAATTTTCGTATGTTTTATAATTTTAGTTTTTCTTGATATTCACATTTTAATAATTTAAATTTAAGATTATTCAAAACCCTACTACTAAAATGTATAGAGAAACACGTGTCAACTCCTACTACTAAAACATGTGTAGTGTAGTTAAATAGTGGACTAATCTCATATAGAACCATTATTTATTATAATTTTTCATAATATACAAATCCGTAATTCTTAAAGAATTATCAATAAGAAGAACAATTACCTATAAGACAGTACAAAGTCATTTATATATAACAAATAGTTATTCCTATGTTTATATAAAAATTTTTAATCATATTTTTCTAAAAAGAAAACAACAATAAATTAGCCAAGATGATGGAATGTTTTGTTGTGAAAAGTGGGGGAATTGGTTTTGATATTTAATTGGTAGAAGGTCTTTCAAAGGTCGTTGAAAGTTAATTTCGTTAAAAACACTAGCATATTTATTTAATTTCTAAATAATTGAAAGCACTATAAACCACAAGGTATTTGATTTCTGGTCTGTGGAATTGCACGTGAAAGATGTCTTTAACAATTTAACAGTCTAACAGATAACTCTCTTTTTTTTGTTATTAATTTTTAGTTTATTGAATAACACAATAACTCTATGTAGTTTTTAGGAAAATCTTATAGCACTCTCCAAATTTATTTTAAAATATAAAAATATATAAACTATTTTTCAGGAAAACAACATATTTCTCCCTTGTTAATACTATTTTAGTTCTATTATCCTCTCGATTTTGACTCACATCTTACTTCCCTCAATTTCTAGTTTTCATCCTATTCCCCATCGAAAATACTGTTTTAATTCTATTCCCTTCTTGATTTTGACCACATCCTATTCTCCCCTTGATTTTTAGTTTGCATCATATTCTCCCCTCAACTATCAAAAATCTGTCTAAAAGTCTATCCGTTAATTATCCGTTAATCGATCCGATTTTGATCCGAATTAGACCAAATTTTGACATAACTTTGACCTAATATTATTAGAATTGGATCAAATTGAGTTAATCAATTTGTCCCGATTTTGACCCAAATCTGATCCAATTTTGACCCAAATTGTGACCTCTATATTGAATCAATTTGAACCCGATTTTTTTACTTATTTTTTACTTGAATTTTCTTAATTTTAACCCGAATATCAACAATAATCAAGTTAATTATTCAATTTAGTTGATTTCGAGTTAAAGTTGAATACGGTTTTGTTAATTATATCAAAATTGGATCAAATCGAATTAATCAATTTGCCCCAATTTTAACCCAAATCCGATCCAATTTTGACCCAAATTGTGATCCCAATTTTGACTTGTTTAACTCGAACTTTTACTTAATTTTTACCCGATTTAATTTTAAATGTTATATTTTAGTAAATTAGACGTGAATTTACTACACATATAAATAATAAATGTTAATTTTTAGATAATTTCATAAAAAATAAGTTACTTATTCGATTTAATTAATCTTGAATCAAAATTGGATCCGGTTTTGTTAATTGTATCAAAATTGCATCAAATTTTGGTAAAAACTGAGTCGGATTCGGATCACATTTTGACTAGATTTTAACCCTAATTGTGTCTCCAATTTTGACTCGATTTTAACCCGAACTTTTACTTAATTTTGGCTCGATTTAATTTTAAATGTTATATTTTAGTAACTTATATTTTAAATGTTATATTATATTTGATCCGATTTAATTTACTAAAATATAATATTTAAATTAAATCGAGTCAAAATTAAATAAAAGTTCGGGTTGAAATCGAGTCAAAATTGGGATCACAATTTGGGTCAAAATTAGATCGGATTGGGGGAAAATTGATTAATTCGATTTGATCCAATTTTGATATAATTAACAAAATCGTATTCAATTTTGTCTCGAAATCAACTAAATTGAATAATTAACTTTATTTATTCTTAATATTAGGATTAAAATTATGTAAATTTTGGGTCAAATTAAGTGAAAATTTAGATTTAAATCAAGTCAAATTGTTGTTAAATTTGGGCAAAAATTGATTTCAAGTAAAATTGTACTCAATTTTACTGGAAATCAATTAAACCAAGTGAACCGATTAAATTGAATAATTAACTTGATTTATTGTTAAAATTCGGGTTAAATTTAAGTACAAATTCAGGTCAAAATTAAGTACAAATTCGAGTTAAATCGAGTCAAAATTAGGTCAAATTTGGGTCAAAACTAAAGTCAAAATTGGGTCAAATTCGGGTCGGTTAACAGATAATTAACGAATAAATAACGGATGAGGTTTTAGGCAGATTTTTTATAGTTGAAAGGGGAATAAGATGAAAACTAAAAATTGAGGGGGAATAGGATGTGAGTCAAAATCAAGGGGGGAATAGGACTAAAGCAGTATTTTCGAAGGGGGAATATGATGAAAATTAAAAATCGAAGGGAATAGGATGTGGATCAAAATCGATGGAGGAATAGGACTAAGGCAGTATTTTCGAGGGGAAATAAGTTGTTTTTCCTATTTTTAATAATAAATATATCTATTTATTCACAATAATATATAATTAACACACTATCTTCAAAATAACATATAAATTTTGTAAATTAATTTCAAATTGATACACAAACATAAATATTATAAATTAATCAAATAAATCAATTTAAAACTAATTTCAAAAGTTTTTATATTACTCCAAAAATAAAATATTAGTTTTTATGTTATTATGAAAGAATAAATATTAATTTGAATATCTATGTGAAGAATAATTAATGTATTCATTATCAATTTTGAGATTTTTAAAATTCGTTATATAGATATCAAAATTCATCAATTATCAATTAAAGAGTAAAAAGTAATGTAAATATCTTAAGAAAAAAATATATAAAAAATGAGTAGAAAACCAATATGAAAAGAATTAGTATGTTATAAAACCATAAGATAATAGAGGAAATGAAAATGTTTTTATCTCTAATTGATCTTTATGATTGATATTAATCACCCATTTATAAGTATGAATGAGAATCACAATACAACAAAACACACCTTATGTTACAACCAAATAGTATTTTGAAAACCACCTAACAAATTTAATAGAATTCAACAAATTTAACAACTGAAAAGCAAGATACTTAACACGTTTACACTGTGAAAATCTGGTGGAGTGAAAATTCTTTCTGTATCTGGAGACTAGAGTAACAGCTCCTCTATTGAGTTTGATAAGTTAAACCTTCTAGTGTAGCACCTCATCCTACAATGTTATATTTCTTCTCATTTGACGAATGTGCCTCTGTTTTGCCGTCTTTTGTAGCCTATTTGTTATCAGTCTCCCTTGAACTGGTGATTGACGGAGAATCAATCCCAAATTTATCTTATAGAAGTAGTAACAACTGATGAGATAGTGATTTTGAAAACACATCAACAACATGTTCTCTAGTTGAAATATACTTAATAATGATAGAACCAAGTGAAACATTTTTCCTGATAAAATGATAGTCAAACTCAATATATTTTGTGCGAGCATGAAATCTTGGATTAGCAGTAAGATGCAAAATTGAAAGATTATTACAATGCAATATGGTAGGTTGAGAATGAGTAATTCCAATATCCTTTAGAACATACAAAATCCAAGTTAACTCTGCAACCAAGGAAGCTATAGCTCTATATTCCGCCTATGTAGAAGATCTTAAAATTGTTGGTTGTCTCTTTGCAAACCAAAATATCAAATTATACCAAAAAAATGTACAAAATCCTATTGTTGATGTCCTTGTGTTTTGATTGCCTACCCAAGCACTATCACTATATAGGGATAAAGATTGAGTAAGTTGTTGTTGTATACATGTATTCCCAAACGTGATGTCCTTTTAACATATCTAAGAATATGTTTTAGAAGCTTAAAATCAGAAACCAAAGGTTGATGCATCTTCTAACAAACAGAGTTTACTACAAAACTTATATCTGATCTAGTGAAGGTTAAATATTGTAAACTTGTTACAATACTTCTGAATAGAGATGGATCAACAAACATTTCATAATCTGCACTAAAACTGAAATGTATCTGAGGTAAATGAGTTAGCATAGACTTACAATATTTCATTCCATATATTACAAGAATATCATGTGCAAACTAGCTTGATTCAAGAACATACCATTTTGATGAGTATGAATTTGAATCCCCATAAAATAATGCAGTACACCAAGATCTTTTGGAAAACTTCAAGTTAAGATTCTAACTTAGCTTGTTGAATAGGCTAGAAGAGTTGATTGTAATAAGCATATCATCAACATATAGATGCAAGATAAGAATATCAATTTCTTGTCGATATACAAAGAGAGATGAATCAACTTTGCAGTGAAACTCTAGAAGATATGAAATGAACTTGTTAAACTAAGCTCTAGGCGCCTACTTTAAGCTATCAAGGGCTTTCTGTAAATAGAAAACATAACCACATTTGGTTTTATCAATAAATCCAAGGGGGTGACATCATAAACACTTGTTCTTGAATATCTTCATCCAAAAAAGCATTGCTCACATCCAATTGTCCGATATTCCATCTGCTAACTACTACCAAAGATAACATAATCAGAATGGTTGTTGCCTTAACCATTAGTCAATATAGTTTATCTGATGAGAACATCGTATACAAGGATGACCTAAGAGGAACGCACAGGAAAATAGGTGGCCTAAGGACGCAAGGAGGCGGCCAGAGGAACTGAGCAAACGAAATCATCCCACGGTCTAATCACCGAGATGAGCAAGGAGCCTGTGGACCAAAGCCACCGAGATAGTAACGGAAGCTTGGAAACTCTTGTTCAAGAAGAGGACTCGGCCCTGATATACAGAAGAATCAGAACCATCTTTCGGATCACATCAGATGCCGGTTCAGATCCACAAGACACGAGACAACGAGTCAATAACCATTCCAATGGCTAAATTATTGAAAACCTCACATCCTTTGATTTCCTCTAGCAAAAACGGTCACAAACCAGCTTCGTGAAAATCCTTCATGTTTTCAACCATTACCCCATATTTTCAGCCACCTTCTCTTCTTTTGGTTAGTGGAGCCAATAAGACCATATATTTAATGTATTTTCCTTATTTGAATAGAGATTTAAACTTGAGTTTGAGAGCTTATCTCCTCTTATTGAAATCATTTTCGGGGAATGTATAGTGTCTTCAATTTTTTCCGGGAACAATTGAAGTTATATTGGTTATATCAAGAGGCTTCCGTACCTCTTGTAGTGTCCTTCAGTCCACCTATAAACCGTAAAATCCCCATCCTCCATATTCATTGGACGAGTCTTGTAAAATAGCTCTTATGCATTTCAAGAAGATCTCCACCACCCTTCTACCTCTATTCATCATCAACAGACGAGTTTCTTGAAAAGCGCCTCTAGGCTAGTCAAGAAACCTCCTTGACCCGATGAATCCATCTCGAGATATCGAGGTTCTTAGATTCTCTATACGCGTTCTGAGCTCCAACCCCGAGGCGTGTATCACTATCCATTCTTTTTTATGAAAATCTTTAGTAACTAATTTGTACTTGACTTTGTTAAAAGATCCATCAACATTGAGTTTGGTGTGAAATATCCACTTACAACCAAGAACATTCATATATGAAGTACAAGTACCAACTTCCAAGTTTGATTTTGGTGAAAAGCATCTATTTCACTATGTATTTCAAATTTCCATCTTTCATGCTTCAATGTAGATTTTATTGATCTATGTTCACAGTGAATATGTAATGCAATATGTAAGCTATACTTTGGATTGAGTTTATAGAATCCTCTTTTTGACCTTGTAATCATAGGATGTATTGATGTATTTGTTGCAAAAAACGCTTGACCCGCCTGCCCCCTCTTGGCAAAGTAGGCTGATGGGCGGTTAAGATACTCTGATAGAACAAAATAATTTGCGTCTGAATCATCTATCATTCCTAATTCTTCTGATATTAAAATATTTGGTGCTGTCTAATAAAGAGTAATAACACTACAAAAAAACAGGCCATTTCCAACGGACATATCCGTTGGAAAAGGCCAAAAATCCGTTGGGAATGGCCTTTTGCAACGGACTGCAACGGATTTCAGTCCGTTGGGAATAGCGCGTTAGAAATTTGGATCCGTCGCAATTCGCAACGGATGGACGACAGATAAATTCCGTTGCAAAGTGGTGACGGATGTTCCAATGGACAAATCCGTTGCAAATATTGTAACGCAAGCCCGTTGCCAGTATTGGTGACGGATGCCCGTCGCAAATTTGCAACGGACATCCGTTGTCGTGTACCGACGGACGTCCGTTGCAAATTTTAACGGACGTCCGTTGGAAAGGGAAATCGAAAAAGAGCGGGAATTGTGGGTTGCAACGGGCTTCCGTTGCAAATTGGCGGGAAGGAACAACGGACGTCCGTTGCTAATTGGCGGGAAAAACATTCCAACGGAAGCCCGTTAGGAATTCTAACGGACGTCCGTTGGGATATTTGAAAAAAAA
>CM071866.1:1846347-1857435 GCA_036759665.1 Gynandropsis gynandra | reverse complement strand
ATGTTAGTTCCATTACGAAATTAATAACTATAAAATAAAATTAATATAAAAATATACCTCTAAATAAATTTTGTCCTTTTGTAAAGGACTAGGACTTAGCCTCACGAGAGACTGTACATATTCACACTTGCACGCTTACTGCTCGGAAAATGGTATTAGAGAACTCATTCCCCGCGCGTAGGGCTCCTAGTATTCGAGTTCTTCGAAGTCAGAAGAAAGAATGAAGTTCACAGCAATAGGCCTTTTCCGGATCATGCTAAGCCGTTCGAGATACATACCGATGCTTCGGACTATGCCATCGGTGGAGTTCTTATGCAAGCAAGAGGGCACCTAATCGCCTATAAGAGCCGTAAGCTCAATGAGACCGAGCGGAAATACACAGTACAAGAAAAGGAGATCACCACCATAGTGCACTGTCTACGCACTTGGAGACACTATCTCTG
The DNA here is from genome assembly GCA_036759665.1 of Gynandropsis gynandra. Lineage (NCBI taxonomy): Eukaryota > Viridiplantae > Streptophyta > Magnoliopsida > Brassicales > Cleomaceae > Gynandropsis > Gynandropsis gynandra. Next base: position 1,856,992 of record CM071866.1, on the reverse strand, counting down.
AGGCCTTGCCCGAACGGGTACTGGGGCAACTTGTTCATACACAAATCCTAATGTGCTTAATCATATTGGGACGCCCAATAATACATCGAAAGTGGAAGTGGTCACCTAAAGAAAAGAAGTTAGAACAAAGAAAAGAAAGAGAAGTCAGGAAGATTTGAAAGTAAGGGCATTGCATTCATGGAAGTCTTAGAACACCAAGACACTCGTTGGGAACCCGTTCTGGAGGGGATTCGGGCTACGGCCGATCCAGTTGGTGAAGGAACGAATGGACATGCATATATAAGATAAGGTGATCGATCAAAGTCTGGATCCTCTGGTAACTCTGGTTCGTCCGACCGTACTTCAACAGGAAGATCAGGTTGGGCGGGCTCTTGATCATCGTAAAGAGATCTATCAATTGAGTGGCTATCTGTATTGGCTTCGACACCTGCCCAAACAGGACGATCAAATCGAACTTCCGTAAGTTCGCCGGGAGCAAGATCCCATAATATCTGCCTATCTACTTGACTTTTCTTAGTCCAGGGACGCCTTTCTTGATGAGAGAATTGATCGCTATGTGTCCTAGTTGATTCGTCTGGTTTAGGAACACCCAGCTGTGTAGCCTCGGCTTCTTCCTGTGCTAGTGCTTTAAGGACCAGTTCTAATAGTTTTCTCCTTCTTTGTAGTTGTAGTGGAGTGGCTTTGCTGTTAAAGTCTGCTATTAGTGCGCTCACTTCCCTCCTTTTCTTAGCGATTAGTCGATCACTGGCGTAACTGTCCGTTAGTCTATCTATCTGTTCGTCCAAGAAGTCTATTTTCTCTTTATCTTTATAAAGGACTTTGAGCCCTTCGATTCCATTTCTTCATGCGTTTGTTCATTAACGACTTCAGGAAAAGCATCTGACACCATTTCCACATATGGATTGGTCGTCGTTGATTCTTCATAAATAACTTCTTCATTTCGTTGTACTTGTGCATCTTGCACACTATCTCTAACACCGCAATCTTCGCCGTGAAAAAACCAAATTTCGTAATTTTCAACGAAACCCACCTTATAAAGATGTTTGCAAACAATTTCTTGACTTCGATACTTCATATTTTTGCATCTTTTGCACGGACATAACATTGTTCCGCGTTCTTGACACAAAGGCTGCATCGACGCAAAACTCATGAATTGCTCTAATCCGTGTAAGAATTCTTGCGTAAACTCTTCGGTTATAGGATCCTTTCTTCTATACATCCACTCTCTCGATCTATATCTATTTCGATTCGAAGAAGACGACATTGTGTTGAAAATATGTTTGTTGTATATGGTTTGCTACAAACCTCGGTTTAGTTCTAAATACTGTTCTTTCCAACGGATGCCCGTTGGAAAGTGTAACGGATACCCGTTGGACGTTCACGTGAAATTATTTCGACCAGTGAACCTCGATATTCACAATTGCAACGGTATTCCGTTAACATTTCTAACGGATATCCGTTACAACTTGCAACGGACGTTCGTTGGCATCTATTGCGTCGGATTCTAATGGAGATTAACGGAGATTGCCAACGGAAACTTACCGTTAGAAACCCGTTACAAATTGCGACGGATTGCAACGGACATGGCAACGGGCAGTTTCCGTTGCAAATCCGTCGTAAATTGTAACGGATGGCAACGGAAATGTTCCGTTAGAAATATTATTGTCTCCGTTAAAATCCGTTGCAATTTGTTTCCAACGGATGGATCCGTTGCCCCATCCGTTGGAAACTCAATGTTTTTTGTAGTGTAATGTGTGAGCACTAATTCAATAAACTATGACTTTTGTCATGCCTGCAAGAGATGCAAGAGAGGTGAGCTGTATGAAGGGCAAAACTTGATGTACTCATGTTGAAAGGGAAAATATTCTTCATAAAAAAATGTGTAATGTAGACTCTATAAATATGTGGATATAAACATCTGTAACCTTTGTATTTTTTCACTGTATCCTAGAAACACACAAGTTAATGACCTTAGTTCCGGCTTATATTGAGAATATGACCTTAAGTATGGAAATCAAGCGGAACCAATACCCTCATTGCTGAATAATTGATATTTTTTTCCATTTAGAATTGGAAAAAAATATTTGTTGCTTAAGAAATTAATAAAAAAACTTTAATCCAATAGGAAAGATTTGACTTGCATATGTTTCTTAATGTGTCTATACCTTCTTTCATCAATACCATTTTGTTAGACATGATAATTAAAAAAGTTTTTATTTGTGCATTCACCAACATTATCAAATCAAAATTTTATAGTTTAATGATAGGTTAAATTGTGAAGTCATATTTTTTACATGGAAACGGAATCGGTTTAAGTTTAATTTTGGTATTTTTTATGTTTTATTAATATTGTAGACGTATATGATAATTTGGAAAGTTTTATAATAGTATAAGACGTATACATAAAAAAAATAAATACAGGAAAAAAAGATTTGAATAAAAAATCAAATTAAATTAGTTCGACAGTGAGACTATATTTTTATAAATTGACAATTACATTTCTAATTAAAATGAGCGATGTGTCATTTATCTCTCTATTCACATACACAGTTATATGTATATACATGATAGAAAATGAAGAGGTGGAAGAAATGTGAAGGGACAATGGAAAATAATTAAAATACTATATTAATGCTTTTACATTTTAGCCATTTGAATTATGATAAAGACTTGGAGATAGACTTTGGATTAGACATGTGAATATATTTGTGGACATTTAATATATATTAAATGTCAAAAATAGTATTTTTGGGTTTAATTTTTTAACTATATTAATGCTTTCATATATTACTCATTTGATAAAATCCGAATTTAATTTTTAAACTTGAGTTTAATTTTTTAATTTTTTCGGATTATGAAGAGACATAACCCTTGAATTTGAACCGAAGAAACATAACTATTCTGCCAAATAACTCATTTCTTCTCTCTTCTGACCAAAAAACAAATATACAAAGTAGACTCGACAAAAAATTATTCTGTGATCAATTACTCTAAACGGAAACAAATTTTTATCTTAAGACATTATTTGTAGATCTCGATCGAACATCGATATTTATATTTATTTGTTTCTATTTCTAACTTATTGTTTATCGTATTATATTATTATAAATTAAAGATTATTCCAACAATACGTATATCTCTCTATCCCTCTATTGACAAACACAATTATATGCATACACATAGGATATACACGAGAATGTACACTAATGTTTATATATATATAACACCATAGTATCGGTACACGCAAGTACTTAGTTTATGTGCACACATGCTGTCACGTCTCACAAACTATAATACTTTTTCCGGAAATAAAAAATATTTATAAATGAATAATTGGTTATATATGCAATTAATACTAGGGATGAATTTTATAAGTCCATGTGTATACAGTACAATTGGTGTGCGTATATTTTAGGCATATATCCACAGTGACACGATTTTTTTGAAAAGGTATAATAAATGTTTTTATTTTATTTTTTGAAGATAAGAAGAAAAAATAATGAATTATTTGTTTATTTAAAATTAATAAAACACTGGTTGGTGTGATGGAAGATATTTATGTAATTTTGGCTTCGGGTCGGTCGAAAAAAAGTTTATTTAAAACACCGACGCGAGGCAAAAGCTGTATTACTGGTCAACATTGGAGATCAAACTTCTCTCATTATTAATACAATACACATTTAATGCTTATATAAACTATATATACTAAAATATATTACTTCAAAATTTGATTTTCTAGTTTATAAATGTGAATTACGTATACTGTATTCCCGCAAAAGAATAAAATATATATCTAAATAAACGTGAATTACATATATTGTATTCCCGCAAAAGAATGAAAGATCAATTTTAAGATGAAATATATCTCTAAACATTTATTTAGATATATATTTTAATATTGAAACAATAAAGAGAGATTTAGATAATTCATTTATAAAAATATAATAGCTTTAATAAATGTTTCATAGTTAGGAGTGATGTAGGTATCACTAAAATGCGAAAAGAAATGCTATCGGATAATATATTGAAAATATGTGGATTTTAGTTGATTGGTGAAAAAAAAAGTTTTTTTTGTGGGACTTTAGAGAGAGAAGGTAAAAAAAAACAGCTCAGCTGCTAGATTCGTGGGACCCACCATTTACTCCATTTAGATTTCCCCGTCCCATCTCCTTGACGTGGGGTTTCTTCCATTATTATATTATTTCACATGTACTCAAATTTAGATAAATGATTGATTAAAACTATATATAAAACTTGATGAATAATTTAATTTAATTTTCCGTTATATTTAAAGTTGATATAAAAATTTAAATATATAAATAAGTTCGAGTTTAAAATATACACATCATAAACATAAAGTTCAACATAAAAAAGTTTAAGTTTGAGTTTAAAATATACAAGTTTATGATAAATAATTTTGAGTTTAGTTAAGAATATATGATCTCAATATATGTTAAATTCATGAAGTTAATATATATGAGTAAATGCATTTATGGTTTTATGAGTAAGAGAATGTATAAAAAGGAGAGTATATATGCTATCAAGAGATTTAATTCTTGATGTTTTCCATTATTTTATAATATTTTGCCGAGTTTTATATCTATAGTTAGATTTAGTGAAGAAGATTCCGAAGATTATAATGATTATTATAATTATTTCAAAACTATAATATTTAATTTGAAGATTTATCTATAATCGCGTGTTTTATATTCAAAATTCAAAAGTTTTCATTTAATGCTTGTAAAATTGTAATTAAAAATATCCACACAATATTAATGATAAAGATTATAACATTTTTGTGTGTAAACATTATTAAATGATATAATTTATTAATATTATATTATGAAAAACTGTTTCATATTAATTAAAACGTGAATTTTGAACTTTTATATATGATATTGGATAATTTAAAATTTTTAAATTATTTTTAAAGATTAATTCGACCCAATCTAATATTTGATATGGTATAAGAACCAAATTCGTATCGATTTGAATATATCGATGTTGGATCCGATTGCAATATTTATACTCCAAAATCGAATTTGGATACTATTTGAACTCGTATAAAGTTTACAATCTATTATATCTCGTATTTTGGTTAATGTTATTTTGGTTATTAAATGTATTATATCTCATAATTGTACTAACGATTAAAATACATAATTGACTACGAGATAATGGTACGTATGTAAGTTCGTCATTATAAAGTATTCCTCCACTCATCCACTCCGCATAAGCTCATCATAAGACTGCCTTTATTTCAAATTGATTACTGTATACATTTATCATCAATAAATATATATATATATATATATTTTAACAAAAGAAAAGGATATTTTTATTTTGATCTGTATAAAAAAAGATATACATTGTCCATGTATTTATATACAAAATACTCTAACTAACTATACGAAATTAACTAATTAATTACTAATCTAACCCTATGGTTAACAACTAATTAATTACTATTAACAACCTAACAAAAAATATTAACAATCTAACAAAAAATTGTTCTAGACTTTAATACTCCCCTCAAGATGAGGAGTAAATGTTATTTACTCCCATCTTGGAAGTGAGATTATAAAACTGTGCTGAAGGCTTCGTCAAAACATCGGTCAGTTGGTGTTGCGTTTGAAGATGCAAAGTCTTGACAATCCCCGATTGAATCTTTTCACGAACTAGGTGGCAGTCAATCTCGATATGTTTTGTGCGTTCATGGTAAACAGGGTTGTTTGCAATATGTATAGCAGCTGTATTGTCACAAAACAACAACGCGGGTTGTGTAATAGGAAAAGTCACGGAGTAAAGATGAGATCCATACCAATTCACATGTAGCATTCGCCATTGCACGATATTATGCTTCGACACTACTTCTTGAAACTGTAACCTGTTTCTTAGATTTCCACGATATCAAAGAATCTCCCAAAAATACACAATAACCTGTAACCGATCGTCTAGAGTCTGGGCATGAAGCCCAATCTGCATCACAAAATGCAGTTAATTTGCTGCTGTGACTTGAAGGATAAAACAGTCCCTGTCCAGAATTGTTTTTTAAATACCGTAAAACTCTTTTCGCTGCAATAAGATGTAAGTCAGTAGGAGAAGACATGAACTGGCTTAATTTGTTAACCGCAAAACATATGTCAGGACGAGTAATGGTTAAATATATCAACTTTCCAATCAATTTGCGATAATATGTTGGGTCAGCTAAAGGTGCACTATCTGTAAGAGACAGCTTCGTATTCACATTCATAGGTATAAGAACCGGTTTAGAAGCTAACATACTAAATTCTTCAAGCATTTCCAAAGTATACTTACGCTGACTCAAAGAGATCCCTTTGGAAGATCGAGCAATTTCTAAACCAAGAAAATACCTGCAATCTCCTAAATCTTTGACAACAAAGTGAGAATGAAGAAGTTGTTTTACAGATTCAATAGCAGATTCATTATTCCCAACAATTAAGATGTCATCAACATACACTAAAAGACCAATAAAATAATCAGAAGATGATTTAAAAAAAAGAGAATTATCTGAAACAGATTGTGTAAAACCAGAATTTAACAAAACAGATGATAATTTGAAATGCCATTGACGTGAGGATTGTTTTAAACCATATAATGACTTATGTAATTTACAAACAAGATTATCAGGGAAAATCTCCTCCTCAGATGGCATATATCCAGGAGGTAGTTGCATGTATATTTCTTCTTTTAAATCACCATTTAAAAAAGCATTTGAAACATACATTTGATTAATTATCCAATTATTTGATGAAGCTAAACATAAAAGAATTCTAACTGTAATCATCTTAGCAACAGGACTAAAAGTATCAACATAATCAATACCTTGTTTTTGTGTAAATCCTTTAGCCACTAATCTTGCTTTGTATCTATCTAAACTGCCATCAACATTTACAACCTACAGGTTTCTTGTTAGAAGACAATGAGCAAACAGTTTATGTTTTATTATTTTGAAGTGCATCTAATTCCAATTTCATAGCATTTTTCCAAACAGTAGACAATGCAGCTTGTTTATATGTTTCAGGTTCAGAAATTGTACTAATATTTAAAATAAAATGTTTGTATGCATCTGAAAGTTTTGTATAAGAAATAAAATCAGATATGGGATAAGGTGTCTTATGTATAGGAGGTTGGTTATCATGAGATAAATGATAAAGATGATAATCCGACAAGTATTTGGGTGGATTAAGAGGTCTTCTATGGGAGTATCATTAGAAATAAAGGAAGAACCAGGAGAGTTATTTGGAAGAGTTGTCACAGAAGAAGGAATAGAAGAGCTGAAGTCATGATTTGGCAGATAAGTATCACTGATTGATATAGGAAGGACAGAATGATAAAAAAAATCAGAAATGTTATTAGAAGAATGTGTGTGAAAAGGAAAGCTGTTTTCATGAAAGATTATATTTCTTGAAATCATAATTCAATTAGTGGTTAAATCAATGACTTTATATCCTTTATATCCTTGAGGATACCCTATTGTAATCATCAACAATAGTGAAAAAATATTTATACCCATCCAAAGATTCTAATGAAAAAGGTCCCCAAATATCAATATGGATAAGATAAAAATGGACTCAGATTTATTGTTTAAAGAAATAAAAGGGAGATGTTTTTGTTTGGCTTGAGGACAAATATTACACGGTATAGAACTATCATTAGAAGAAGTCTTTATTAAAGATTGAGATGATAGAAATTTTATTTTGGAAAATGAAGGGTGCCCCAATCGGTCATGCCAAAGGGATGTAGAAGTGATGGCGGCAAGAAGAGGGATGTTAGAAGGATCTAAGAAGTAAAGATTTTGAGAGGCTTCACCCTTCCCAATTATCAAGTCCCGAATAGGGTCTTGTATGATACAAGAAGATTTGTCGAAGAGAACATGAAAGTTAGTGTTTTTTATAAGTAGATTCACACTAAGTAGATTAAAATGAAAAGAAGGGATGTAAAGAACGAAATGAAGGATAAGAAGGGGAGAAAGAATGACACTCCCAATGTGAGAAACAAAAAATTTATTGCCATTAGGGAGAATGACAAAAATGTTAGAAGTTGGTGTAATATTTTAGAAAAGTGAAATATCATTGCAAACATGGCTACTTGCACCAGAATCTATGATCCAAGAATTTTTGGGAATATTAAGATGTATATTTAAGGATAAGGCAAAAGAAGATAGGAGGAAAGTTTTACCTATATTTGGAGTAATGCTTTGTTGAGGGTTTTGTTGTAACATATTAATCTGAGGGTGATAATTGGATATAAAGGTAGGTCTCGGTTTTGGATTGGTGGTTTTATATCCATTTGGATATCCATGGAGTCTATAACATTTTGTTACCAAATGACCTTGAAGACCACAATAAGAGCATACGGGTTTAGGTTTATTTTGGAAATTATGAAAATAAGGTTTTTTAAGTCTAGAAATTGGATTTGTCGACATTTCGAATGATCAAATTAATCGAAACAATCTGGACAGAAACAATTTGGAAGATTTGAAAGATTCACCGAACTAAAATCGGCAAGAACCAATTTGAAAGATTCCAACAAACAATTTGGACCGATTTGAAAGATTCACCGAGCTAAGATCGGCAAGAACCAAAGAACCACTCGAATCAGTAAAGAAAACGCAGCGGAAATCACCGTCGGAACAATAATCCGACGGGAAGTAAAAGAGATACCGACTTATTGAACAACGACGTGAAAATGAGAATGCACCGTTACGAATCACCGAACAATCACTAAACTCCGACAGTCACACAGACGGAATCACACAGATGTACTTCGACAATCACACAGACGGAATCACACAACGAATTTAATGGAACCAATTTCTTATGTAAACAAAGAGAAGAAGTTATCGATGGAAGACAATGGATCTGCTTTGATAGAGCACGCCGGCGTGTACAGTGAAGGCGAAATTGACGCCGGACTGAACTGGGAAGATGAAATTGAACACGCCGGAAAGATGAGTCTCTGTTTGAATGTGTGATGCGTGACTCCCCGAGGAAACACCATGACGACACACCAGAAAAAGAGCAATTACCGGAACCCCGACTAAACCAGGAGACGGAATCAATGGACGACAACACTACACCTACGATAGTGAGATAAGGCCGGGAAACAGAAATTCTGAAAAATTCCGGCAAAATTAGAACTCAAGCGAAAACATTAAAAATGTGATTAAAAGAAAGAGAAACGGCGAAAGGGAAAGAAACACCAAGACAGAGTCGCCGGGCCAGAGACTACGCCGATGGGCAAGGAGAAATACGCCCACGGACTACGCCGATGGACAAGGAGAAATACACCGACGGACTATGCCGACGGACAAGGAGAAATACGCTGACGACCAGAGAAAAATGACAGAGTCGCCGGGCCAGAGACTACGCCGACGGGCAAGGAGAGATACGCCCACGGATTACGCCGACGGACAAGGAGAAATACGCCGGACAAGGAGAAATACGCCGACGGCCAGAGAAAAATGACAGAGTCATCGGCCAGAGAAAAATGAAATCGGCGTGAAGAGAAAAGGAATTTTAGGGAAGAAAGTCACTATAAGAAATTCACGGATTAGGGACTGAAGAATCAGTCATTAATCCGTCCGGAAAGGCATTTAGGGACTGATTAGGGACTGGCATGAGCCGTCCGCAAACTTGCGTCGGCAATCAGTTCCAGGCCGCAAACCGTCCGCAATTTCGGACTTAACAGATAGAACAAAAACCATCGCAAAATTCCGGACGGTGTGCCTCCGTCCGGAAACTTTGCGGACAGCTGACCTCCGTCGGGAAGTTTCCCGACGGGTTTCACCGTCGGCAAGTTTCCTGATGGGTTTCACCGTTGGCAATGTATTTTTTTTAAAAAACTTTCCGGACGGCATAACGCCGTCGGGAAATTTCCCGACAGAGGTCAGCTGTCCGCAAAATTTCCGGACGACAGGCTGCCGTCTGGAATTTTTTTTAAAAAAAATTAAAACGTGAAAATTTAAAAAAAAACTGAAATTAAAAAAAAACATTTATACAATAATATTTAAATTATCCGTTTATAAATTAGTAGGTGGTAATTGGGAATCATTATCGTCGTTATCATTGTTGTCTCCGGCCGTATCCCAATTGATAGAAGGCATGTGTGCCTTCATCATCCTGAGCCACTGCTTACGTTCTCTTCTATTTTGTTATACTTCTCTTTGCAGAGCGCTGAACTGTGAGTTTTGTTTTTCTAGTTGTGCTTTCATCTCCGAGATTGTATTTTGTAATTCCTGGGTCGCGACCTTTTCCTTGCCTTTGGAGGAACTCGCATGTTTTGATGACATTCCTCCTAGATCAAATAGACGACCTTTGTACGACGTTACGTGCTACAAAAAATATTGTCCATTAATTTAAATTATAAATTAAAAAAGTATTGTAAAAATATATTAAATTTACCTCGAAATACATCTCGTTGTATTCTTCTTGAGAAAGAGTCGTTGCGTCCCATCTTCTCTTGGCGGGATTTGGGACACTTGTTCTGATGCCATATTATCAACATCGTCGTGAATTTGTTTTGCTCTGGCATCTACCCACGAACCGTCGAATTTTTTCTTGTGTGTACGTTCTAACAATTCCCCGTACGACGGTTCACATCCTTTCTCTTTCCTCTAAAA
>CM071866.1:1827282-1846101 GCA_036759665.1 Gynandropsis gynandra | reverse complement strand
AAAATGAATATTTAAAAAATATACCACGAAAGCTTTCCACCATCGTTCCTTTACTTCGAGATCGGTTCGCGTCCAATTGTAACTTAGACGATCATAATCAGCTTTCATTATCTTTGTGAGATGACGATTAAGCTGCTTACGACCAAACCTAAAAATTAACATATATTAAGACTTGATGCTTAATTAGTTACTAAATTAAATTCAATTTAATTTATATCAAAATTCGTCTGGGTTAGCTGGATCTAGACGATGAAGTTTCTGTCTTTCCTCGTCCATTGCTAAAAGCTCTTCCATTGTGGGTTCTTGATGCATCGGAGGCTCGTGATGCATCATCGGCTCGACCGGCGGTGGCATCTGCTGATAGAATGGATACGGTGACATATATTGTGCAGATCCAGTTTGAAATAAATTCGGATTCATAAAATCCGAATATACTGGATCCGATGATTGTCTCTGATGTTGTGGTCCATTAGCACTTTCTTCGGATGTTGAGCGGTTTCTATTATTACCGCATCTTCCAACACGGCGCGACATACTAAAATTGTAATTTAAAAGTTATTATAAACTCCACACATATAATTTAATATATGTGTTTTTAATTTTTTAAAAACACGAGATTTCTCCTCTTTTGGGTAGTTCCTCAAACACTTCCGGTAATAAGAAAAGATAATGAGAACCAATGGAACACCAATGGTACAATATCACACACAATAGACGATGGAAACTAAAATATCATACACATCTAAGATACAAAAACTTTTAGGCTTGAGACACATCTAGCTAAGTCAAGTGTGATTAATAGGTTTTAGCAACATATGTTTCTTGTAGTTCTAACAAAGTTATAAAAAGTAAGTGCTCAATCCCGATGTCATTTCTTCATATAAGCTAGCACAAATGTTTAGTCCAAGAGCAAATTGCAACGAGGATTGCATTTGTTTACAGGTTTCCTTCATTTTCTCAAGAACCAAACAAAGCCTCAAGCCAACAATCAGCAAAGCAAAGCTGAAATCATCATTCGTACCCTAAACTTCATCACTCGAAACATAAATAAAGGCAACAAAATATCAATTATTTCTTTCATTTTCTCAGAAATCAAGCATAGTCTAAAGCCAAAATCAGCAAAACAAAATACTGAAATTTTCGGTAACCCTAGACTTCATCAATCTAACGGATTTGGCTCCCGAACGCAAATAAACACATACAGACATACGTATCTACAGATATATGGACGAACTAATAGCATAACACAATCACCGAATGGGAACAAAATGCGGCGGACCAGAGCTAATCGAACGGGAGAGAGTTAACCTGAGAACCGGAGCTAACGGAGACAAGCGGCGGACGGTCGGCGGACGGGCGTCGGCAGAACACGGCGGAAACGACACCAATTAGGGAGAAAACGGGCGACGATGAGTGATTGCAGAGATGGAGTCGGCTGAATAAATAACCATTTCCGGACGGGAGTCGAGAACCGTCCGAAAATGGGGACTGATTCCAGACGGTTTTCGTTAACCGTCCGGAAATTGGAGACCATTTCCGGACGGCACGAGAAAACCGTCGGGAAACTCGGGACTATTTCCGGACGGCACGAGGAAACCGTCGGGGAACTCGGGACTATTTCCGGACGGCACGAGGAAACCGTCGGGAAACTCGAGACTATTTCCGGAGGGCAGTACACACCGTCCGGAATTTTCAGACTGTTTACCGACGGTGTTTGCCACCGTCCGGAAATTACATACGCGGCTCGGTTCCAGTCCCTAAACCGTCCGGAAATTAAAACTGAATGACGGGTTTCGATCGAGGGTCGGGTTTCGACCGATAGACGGGTTTCGATCGAGGGTCGGGTTTCGACCGAGAGACGGGTTTCGATCGAGAGACGGGTTTCGATCGAGGGTTGGGTTTCGACCGTAGAAGTTATTATCTATCGTTAATACAATATAAAGATAAAAATAACAATTCTTAAACGTCTGAACTTGGTTCAGAGTCACATAATTCTTCCATCGAGTCTTGTGATTCTGAATTTGATTCAAATTCTTCATCTTCTTCATTTCCTTCTATCGTTTCATCTTCAATTTCTTCGACTTCACCATGTGCCAATGCTTCAATTGTAACTTCATCAATTGCAACAATCTCGGTGGTTTGTTGTTGCATGGCCAATTGTTGTTCTTCTGTGTTGTCGATAAATTTACCCCTTGGAAGTATCTTCATTGCAAAACGCCAACCTGAAGATCGTCTAATATGTGGATAGGAAACATAACAAACTTGATCGGCTTGTGACGCAAGAATAAAAGGCTCGTATTTTGCATATCTTCTTGTAAAATTAATTTCTACGACACCTAATTTGTTTATTCGTGTTCCGCGACCGTTTGTTGGATCGAACCAATCACATCGGAATAACATCACTCGTAAACCGACATAACCTACAAAAAATGGCAAATATAAGTCAACATATTCGAAAATATAACATACGTGGTATCGAAAGGAAATTTTTTGGATATTAATACGTGGATATTCCAATTGCAAAATGTCTTTCAAAATCCCATAAAAATCTGGTTCGTCGGTCGATTCACAATAGCTTTCACCTTTCACACAAACACCATAGTTCATAGCGTCCCAAATCCGGACGACTTAGGGACTGAACGACGGTCCCCAAATTTAGGGACGGATTTGGGACTGTTTTCTTAATCTGTATTTAATTAGTCCCTAATCCGTCCCTAAATTTAGGGACGGATATGTCAGTCCGCAAATTCAGTCCCGAAATCAGAATTTTCTTGTAGTGAGTGAAAATATGGAATTTTAGGGTTTTTTACCCATAAAGGCTCGGATACCATTTTAACAAAAGAAAAAAATATTTTTATTTCATCTGTTTAAAAAAATATACATTGTCCATGTATTTATACACAAAATATCTAACTAACTATACTAACAATTAACTAACTAATTACTAATCTAACCCTATGGTTAACAACTAATTAACTACTATTAACAACCTAACAAAAAATATTAACAACCTAACAAAAAATTGTTCTAGACTTTAATAATATATATATAAATAAAAGCTAGCATGCAGAGGGATTAGCCCTTTAATAAAATAACGAGTTTTTAATAATTATCACTTTAAATATACACTATGACAATGATAAAAATTGCAAATTGCTATAAGATTGTTATGAAAATTCTTTTTCCACGAGCTCATCACGTAAAAGAAAGATACCTTAAATGAAACATTTTCTCTCTTTTAAGGATGTTTTCCTTAATGAGAACATACTGACCCATCTTTTGTCCGAAAAAATAAAATTAGAAATTAGAAATTTGTTTTAAAAAAATAATGTTTCTTTAACAAGAGGGTTCGGTTAACCAAATATTGTACCATACCCCGAGAAATTATATCTAATTTTTATACATAATAATCCATTTTTTGGGGTTAATTTTGGTTTCTCAATATGTTAAATTAAATAGTCGGTTCGAGTTCTGCATTAATTAATGTTGATTAAACTCAATAAGGATTAAAATGGAATATTAATGGGCTGTTCTCTCTGTATATAGGGTATAATTGGAAAATATATTAATTGACAAGTGTTATATATCCTCTATAAATATAGTTTCTTTAGGTGGGATATTATGTTGATACATGCAAAACAAGAAAAAGTATTATACAAACAAAATAGTTAGACTATATATAATTATAATTATTTTTGTAAGGTGATATTTGTTATATTATAAAACAAAGTATAATATTATTCAATTCCATAATTTGTTTGGGATAAAGTAGAGCTGATAACAATTGAATTGCGAATCTTTTTCGAACTGATTTGATTTTTCTTTTTAAAATATGCGTACTATTTAATTAGTTATTTTATAATTTAATAATCATAATAAAAAATAATTATGGATTTGACCTTTTTAATATTTATGAATTAATTTTTTACCAAAAAATATATTTGTATTTATATAAAAAACAAGTAAGGTCAGACACATGGAAGTCGAATTATAAAACTTGTAAAGACAATATTAAACAAAACACACCAACAAAGATTTTCCTTGTAACCTCGTAAGAGTATTATTATGACAAAGAGACAGAATAAGAAGAAGCAACAAAAATAAAAGTTAATTATGCTGTTTTAAAAATCAAGAGGGGCCCACACCCTTAATTAAGCGAGCAAATTGACAAAGAAAAAGTTAAAGAGGCTCCTAAAAAGAGTTCATTAACAATGATTAGTGATATTGATAACCCTTTGTCTAATTTATTCCAAACCTCGTGATTAGTGTTAATTAATTAGAGACACACATTAGGTGTTTAAAAATGCTAAAGGTAATTAATGATGCTTTATTATGCTCTCTTTTTTAATAGCAAAATTCCGTTAATGTTAAAAGTTTTAGTCAAACGTAATCTGAATCATGATCTTTTAGTATTTCTTTCCATGCTTTTACTAGTTTAATTAATCACCAACCACCAATTTTTTTTGAATATCATAAAAGTTCACATTTATCCGAAGTGTAAAAATAAAATATTAACTTTTTTTCGTATTTTTAAATACATTAGGTATGGTGTTATTTCAGAGCAATTTTAAAGTTTAAATATAAATATGAAAATTTGTAATAATAATTAATATTTTTAAATACTTTTAAAGAATTTTTTGGAAGTTTGGAATCTAAAAATTTTATTAAAATTCGTTTGATTTTTTGTTTAAATTCGATTTTAAAAATAAAATAATATTTTTCTACAATTACGATTTTCCAAATGATAATATCATTCCCGATCTTATTTTACATCTATACTAATAATCAGAAATTAATGATGGAATCAACGTTTAACGAAACAAATTTATAATAGAAAACTGTTCCAAATTTGTGAAATGACTGACTAAATCATATAATGAATTATTTTTATTTTAAAACTGTTTGATATTTTACACTGCATGAGGTGTGTATATTAAAAGGTGTCAATATTGATGCGTTATATAAATTAAATGCGACAAAAGTACTTATTATAAGATTTGATTGGTCGGTCAACTAAATGTGTATTAATTTGTGGAAAATCAGGAGAGTCTAAATGGGGACAAACAAATAATGGGTTTTGAAAACATTCTTATAATCATGATTTGGGTCATAAATCAATTCCTTAAGTAACCCATCAAGTCATTAATCTGTTGGTAATATGGGTATCATCACACACATATATACATATATATATAATAATATAACTATATATATTATTATATATATATAATAATAATATATCTAATGTACATAATTTTTTTATTTGTTTGACAAACAATGTGACTCTTCCATCATTTCAACATCATTTCAATATCCTTTGGTCCCTCCAATGTAATAATTTTCAACTGAGACACTCATATCATAAATATTAATTGGGCAAGTCCATTGTTAATAAATGCGTAATTTATCAATATGTATTTAATAAAAATATAGTGGTGATTGTTTTTAGTTTGTCAAACGAGTTGATTTTTCTAAAATAGTGTTGGGTTTTAAATTTAAATTTAAGATTGATCTTAAGGCAGTTTGAATTTAATAATTAAAAATTTTAAGTTTTTTTGTTAAATTGGCAATTTTATTGTTATTCGGATTATTTAACTAAATATTTTTAAGATACATTATCACTGATTACTAACAAATTTCATTCTAATATTTAGGAATTGAATTTATTTCACTTTAGAAAAACACAATATAAAAATTATATTTAAAATATTTGAAATCTAGTTGAAATGATTTATTCATCTATATATAATAAATAAATTTAAATTTAATTCAATTTAATATATAATTCAAGAATTAAATATGATTCATGATTATATATATGATTTTAATTGTATATAACAATAATATAATATATATTAATGTAAATATTAAAATTTAAATGTATAAATCACGAATAAAGATTAATATTCAAAATATTAAAAAATATAAAGAATCAAATTTAGACTTAACTCAATTAAAAATTTAGTTAAAAAAATCCAAATTACCTATAACTATATATATTTTAACCAATATAAACATCTATATATATATATAACGAAGTGGATTCTAATCATCATACACTTGGCAGAATGTGAAATCCAAGTAAGATTCAAATGCATCGTGTTACAGAAAGTGCATTGAACAAATGGACCAATTCTGTCACATTACATCAGTTACTTTAAACTATATAATCCAATATATATATATTTAAATATATATATATATATAACTTCAATAATAAACTTTTTTGATCTCAACTCTAATCACAATATATTTATATATAATAGGATTTACTAGATGTTGGAACTACAAGAGTACTATAGGGAAAGGGGACGCACTAACAAATTGGATACCCGAGAAATAATTTAATTTAAGAAAACGAAATTTACCGAATCGATTGTAATTTTTCATTTTAGAATATCATATAATATATGCACATTTCGTAAAATCGTAAATTGTCATTTAACAAAGAAAAGTTCTTGTATTGTTTTAACTGTCTCATGTCATGCAAAATTTTGTTATTAAAAAATAAAATAAAATTGCTTACGTACCTTTTTTTGCGCATTTATAATTTGTCTAACCACTTAAGCTTAGAAAGTACTAGTAATATATCTATACCTATAAATCTATAGGTTATATATTATAGCCATATGTATGTACTATATATATAAAGATATTAGAAAATCTCACGATGGCCGACATGTGTAAAAGTTAAAATAATAAGTAGAGAAATTAAAATGACTATATATAATTTTATATATCTAAAATTTATTTTATTTAAATAATTACGATACTGTAATAAAAAAATACATCGAGTGATTCAATAACTTGAGTATCTCGTTGATGAATGATGGGAAAGTGTGAAGAGCGGGGCATCCGAGGAATTATAATATATATATATAATGATGAAATAAAATAACTATTTAATTTGTGTTTTTATGTGCATGATATATAATTTTACATGAGCATACACTTTTAAGATCTAGTAGTGGAATCATATCGATAAGGTAGGCCACAAGGGAATAAAATAAAGGTTTCTATCTGTTCATTTTTAATATTATATAAAAAATTTAAAAATATTATAGTTTACTCAATGAATTACAATTATATATATATATCATTGACTGTCATTTAAAAAATAACTTAAATTTTAGTTTTGCTAAATACACTACTAGAGCAAGAATGTGTTATTAATAAAGAGAAAAACCATATATATATTGCCTTTATTATAAGGTGGAAATGTGTGAACACTTGATTTTTTTTAAACCTTTTACCAAAGGGGAAAAGGCCTTATGAATTCAGATTTACATGCCTTTTACTTTTTGGTACATCTTTTAACACACGCAAAAAGCGAAAGGAAGATAAATAAATTAATATAAATAAAGGTGGTAATTATTTAGCTCAATTTCGGGCAACATGCTTTCCAAACGGAGACACTGTTTTCTTTCCATTTAATCTCTTTTCTTTTTAATTTCATTAAAAAATCATTTACAATTTAAACAAAGCAACATAATTTCAAGAGTAAAAATAGTAATTTAATAATAATAATAATAATGAAATATAATATTTAAGCGAATAAATTAGTACGTTCCACCGAAAAGAATAATTCTAAATTATTATTTTTGCCATTATTCGTACTTTATTTTTTATATCGTAATAATCACGTATGAATAAAATAGTGTTACCTCAATTATATCATGCATAAAATAATTTAATGGGGATAGAACTAAAGGCCCAAATTAAAGTGAAGTCCCATATATACTAATTGGCCATAAAATAAGCCCACAAACCAATCAAAATATATAATAACCAAACGAACCGGTCCTAAACCGCCAATACAATGACCAAAACCATACCTAAATCAAAGGCACTGTTTCACAATCAACAACTTCAATTAGTGGTTTACGTAAACCGAAAACTTGTACCGAACGGACCGGTTCAAGCTAAGCTAACTCTTCCTCTTCAAAGTCCATAAGAAAATCGGTTAAAGTTCTCTGATTCATCTGCGGCCTATTCGAAAGACGGGCCTAGGCTAACTCAATGATAACATTTGAACACAAATCCTCGTATATATTTTGTATTTGTATGTATGATATTTATTATATGAATGCATGACCTAATATATGTATTGTATTTGTATGCATGTATATTTTACTATTAATTCAAATTATATCTGAATACCCAAAATTTAAAATTCAACCTTATCCCCTAAAATATATAAATTGGAAAAAATTGTCTACGGCACCCCAACTATCATACTTTATACCAATTCCCTCTAAACTATCCGATAGAGCCGATTCCCCCTAATCTCACAAAATTCATTCAATTCTTCCATCAACTTTGTCAATTTTAGTCGACTCCCCCTCCGTTATATAAACTGTGTAATAGCGTTAACCGACCTGTCACCCGAATTCGACCTCATTTAGACCCGATCTTGACCAGGATTTAATCCAATTAGAATATCCGAGTTTAACTCGTATTATACCCGTTTTCGACCCAATTTTAACACAATTACACCCAAATTAACCCAAATTCACTATATTTTAATCCGACTTCACCTAATTTTTACTCGATTTCACCGAATTTCAACCCGATTTAACCGAATTTTAACTCTATTTCACTCAAATTAACCTGATTTCACCCAACTTTAACCTGATTTCACCTAATTTTTACTCGATTTCACCGGATTTCAATCCTATTTAACCGAATTTAACTCTATCTCACTGAAATTTAACATGTTTCACCTAATCTCCACCTGATTTTACCGAATTTCAACCCAATTTAACCAAATTTTAACTCTATTTCACTCAAATTTGACATGATTCACCTAATTTAACCCAATTTCATCCAAATTTAACCCGATTTACCCTATTTTAATTCGATTTTAACATTTCAACTAGATTTCACTGGGTTAAATTTGAGTGAATAGAATTAAAATTCGGTTAAATCAGGTTGAAATTCGATGAAATCGAGTAAAATTGGGTGAAGTAGGATAAAATCGGGTTAAATTGGGGTGAAATCGGATTAATTTGAGTGAAAAATTAAAATTCGATTAAATCAGATTAAAATTCGGTGAAATCGAATTAAAATAGGATAAAATCAGGTTAAATTTGGATGAAATTGGGTTAAAATTGGGTGAATAAGGTTAAATTTGAGTGAAACAGAGTTAAAATTCGGTTAAATCGAGTTGACATTCGGTGAAATCAGATTAACATAGGGTAAATCGGGTTAAATTGATTTAAAGTTCAAAATGCAAATCATAGTATTCATTCTTATGGGACTGGGAATGAAAAACAAGAGCTTGAGTAAAATAGAGTTAAAATTCGGTTAAATCGGGTTGAATTTCGGTGAAATCGAGTAAAAATATGGTAAAATAGGGTTTAAATTGGGTGAATCGGGTTAAATTTGAGTGAAATAGAGTTAAAATCCGGTTAAATTAGTTTGAAGTTCGGTGAAATCGAGTAAAAAATTGGAGAAACCGGATTAAAATAGAATAAATACGAGTGAAATTTGAGTGAAATTGAGTTATATCTGAGTGAAATATAGTTCAAATCGGTTAAATCGGGTTGAATTTCGGTAAAATTGAGTAAAATACGGTACAATCGGGTTAAATTTAGGTGAAATTGGGTTAAATTTAGATGAAATTGAGTCAAATTTGAGTGAAATAGAGTTAAAATTCGGTTAAATCGGGTAGAAATTCGGTGAAATCAAAGAAAGATTGGGTAAAATCTGATTAAAATAGAGGGAAATCAGGTTAAATTTAAGTGAATTTGGGTTAAAATTGAGTCGAAATCAGGTTAAAAATCGGGTATAACACGGATCAAAATCGGGTATTCGAATTAGGTCAAATCTAGGTCAAAATCGGGTCGAGTTCGGGTGAAATCGGGTCGGTTAACGTTATTACACAATTTATATAACAGAGGGTGGAATCGACTGAAATTGACAAAGTTGAGGGGGAATCAGATGAATTTTATAAGATGAGGGGGAATCGACTTGTCGGATAGTTTGGGAAAAAATTGACATAAAGTAGGATAATTGGGGGTGTTGGATGCTTTTTTCCATATATAAATTCAATCTATATCCTCCTTAAGTGCCAAAATGTAACATATATTTTTTTGTAAGTTTTCCAATTCAACCTATTTTCTCACGAAATTTCTAAATTCAACATATTTTTTCAGTATTTTCTAGATTAAATCTATTATTCAAAAGATAAAAATTTTACGACATAAATTAGAAAATTCGATTTCGGTTGGGATTTTGATTATGCTAAAATGAGTACATATTATTTAAATTTAAATAAATAATGATCATTCAGTTATAAATATAAATATTTTTAATTATAGATCTATCAAACTAAAATAATAAATATATCTTTATTTGAATAATAAATATATCGAATTGAATAACAAGTTATTTGAAAAATCCGAATATTCTATTATAGCCAAATAAATAAATAAAAGTTGTTTATGTTTATAACTGAATATTTACTGTTTATTTAATCCCAAATAATTAATACTTATTGTAATCGAATGGAAATTCAAACCGAATCTAAATTGTCTAACAATTGTTATTATGTCGTTAATTTTTTTTTATTTTATTAGATTGGATTTTGATCTTTCAAGACAAATATGATGAAAAGTTTAGAAAATATGTTGTATTTGAAAACCTCGGGAAGAAATAGGATGTATATGAAAATTTAAAACAAATTTTAAAGGAGAGGTAATAAGTCGAATGAAACGCATACTTGAGAAAATAATAAGATTAAAACCAATGTTCAAAAAAACGTTAGGCGTTAGGCAAATGGTCATCCATTGCCTAGACAGAGTTTAGGCTGGTGTTTGGAGGGTTAGACAGAAAACATATATATATTATATAATTAACACCTATTGTAATCCAAATATTTAATTTCAAATTTTCATAAATAGATATAAAATGCAAAAGATAAACAAAAAAAATAAGCGAAAATAATATTTTCTATATTCTTTTTAATTTCACTTAATACATTAACTTCCTCATTTAATACAAATATTTTTTTAATCTTCGTAATTTTGTTTTAACGTTAACTTCTACCATTATAATCTCAATGCTTAATTTCTAACCGTGGAAGTCCATTTCTCCATAGTCTTCATTAATATATTTTGCATTAGACTCAAATTCAATGTTAATTATACATTTAATCACTAATATATACAAAGATTGAATTTTTTGTGTGTTGCTATTACATTATACTTATATAAATAATAAGAATAATTCAAATAATAGTTTTTATATGTTCAAATTTTCAGTTTGAAAAAATATTCATATTAATTGAGATCCTATAAAGAGTAATAAACCATAATATCTACAAATTCAACCAAAAATATATTCCTTGTGATGAACCATTTTTATTATTATTTTATTTCACACCATTTAAACGGTTACCTAGATCGTTTCTTGAACATTGATTAAAATACAATATTTGAGGGAGATATGTTGAATTTGAAAACGTCGAAGGAAAATAATCTTAATTGGAAATTTTGAATGATTATTAGTATTAAGTTCCTGTAGTTTTTAAATTTTGAAATACAATAATAACAAATTTATGTGTGTTTCAAATCGATTTAGTTTATTTTTGTTAAATGGTAAAACTACATTGTTTTAGAATTTAAAAAAAAAATCAAGATTCATTAATTAATACCTAATCGATCGTTGCAGGGTCGCTAACCACAGAGGGCTTAGGCGAGGCCTAAATGAAACTAGGTTAGGACTTTTAGAGCACATAGATATATATCACCTGTATTAATGAACACAAAGAGTCTACATTATCTTAGGTTTTAATAATCTTATATTTTTAATTCATATTTTGAAATATGAGTATTGGATATATTATTTTAATTCTGTAGTTCTGATTTTTTTTGTGTATAAATATTTTTATTGGGTTAATTGAGAAATATCTTGATTCAATATTACCATACCAAAGTATCAGAGTCCTAGATCCTTTTTATATTTTGAGGTTCACTTAGCTTCTGTATATATGATCATCATTTATGATGATGGTGAAGAGGAAAGTGTTAGGGTTCATTTCTTCATTTCTTTTGTTTATCTCAATTTCATTATTTTTGGATCATTTAAAAAAAATTATCAAAATGTTTATTCTTGAACGCATTAGATTTGTTACCGTATTTTTTATTCATGTGTTTATACAATATATTGAAATCAACCCTACACATGGGTATATAGACATAAGATGACCCTTGTTTGGATCATTGAGAACCTCACATCTGGATATATAAGTCTAACGTAACCTCTGTTTGGTTGCTAATAATCTCACCTATGGATATAAATGCAAGATGACTAACAACTAAACATATAATTGATAACTATGACGTTTGAATATATAAAAATTTTGAAACTTTGACGAGTGAGTTGTTCTTAAAAAAATTGATAAAGTTTTCATTCAAAAGATGAGCATTAATTTTTCAAGTTTGAAGACCATCCAATCTCACACTAGTGATCACGTATGAGCTTGTGGGATAATATCGAAGAATACAAAGAGTTTATATTATGTTAGAGTTATAACATTATTATATTTTCAATTACATTAGAAATTTTAGTATTGAATATATTTTCAATTATATTAATCTTAGTGTATTTAATACTCTTACGTAAATACCTTTATAGAGTTAATATAACAGTACTTGGTTCATTCTTAACCAAAATACTTGTATATGTATGCTTTGTTTTAGATTAACAGATGTGATAATATCTTTGAAATTTAGGATTGTTAATATCTTAAAAATATTTGGAATCTGTTAATATCTTCAAGATTTTATAAATATTAAAGATATTTAGTTGATGTTCAATGTATATGTAAGACTGTTGAAGGCCTTTACAAATAGAAGTGTTAGATTTGGGTTTCGGTCTGGATTTCTCACGTTTTGATTTGATTTGGACTCTTTGAAATTTAGAAAACTTGATTTGAATCGAACACAAATATTTTTTTTTGTTACAGGTTCCCTGTGTTTCGGTTTGGTTGTTCGGATTCCAAAGTATTGGAACCGATATAATCCGAATTACATTTGAATAATTTTGGTATTCAGATTATTCATATTATGTGATGATTCGGGTTGTTTGGGTTTCATGTAGTTTGGGTATTTCAGGTGTTATGGATAATTCAAATTATTCGGGTTTAGAATTCTTCGGGTAGTTCGAGTTTTGACATAAAGTACAAATAAAAATCTCAAATATAACATATAAAATCAACAAAAATAATACTAGGTAACTTATAATAAATATCTTCAAATCTAAAATTATTTATGACAACGTCAAACGAAACTTTTTCATATGCGAACTGAAATTTTAACATTTTACAAATTTAGAATATATAAATAAGTAATTTCATTTTGTATATTATAACGAGTTTAGAAAATATATATATTTAAGGCACCAAAGTAGGCAACATATGTGGGAACCATTTATTCCTATAAGAACATATATCTATGAAGAACATAGCAATTCATAGAAGTCAATACAAGATACTATATTCATAGAATACACAAGAAGTGGATCATTTTGGAAAATATTGTTCATGGCACCATTGTTTTTTCATTTATTTTAGCAAGGGAAGAGAAAAAAATGATTTTATTGATTATGGAAAAATTGAAATACAATGTTCAACCTATTACACATTTATAGTCCAAATATTCTAACTAATTCAAAACTAACCTAATCTAACTAATCGAACTAACCATACAAGAAAACTAATGATTCTTGAATAACAAAATTTAATACTCCCCCTCAAGATGGAGGGTGTATATCACTCTCATCTTGAGAATTAAGGAATTGAACTGCGTTGAAGATAACGGTTTAGTAAATAAATCCGTTATTTGGTTGGAGGACTGAATATGCATCGTCTTGAGGAATGAGGATTGTAACCTTTCTCGTACAACATGACAGTCGATTTCTATGTATTTCGTGCGTTCATGGTATATCGGGTTGCTAACAATGTGAATGGCTGTTGTATTGTCACAAAACAACAAAACAGGAAACGTCACTGGAAAACCTAATTCACAAAGAAGATTAGAAATCCAAACCAATTCACATGTAGCGTTCGCCATTCCTCGATATTCTATTTCTGCACTACTTCTTGACATTGTTACATGTTTCTTAGATTTCGATGATACTAAAGAATCACCAATAAATACACAGTAACCAGTAACAGACCTACGTGAATCTATACAAGCCCAATCAGCATCTGCAAATACGGATAATTTGTTACTAGAAATAGATGAATAAAACAATCCTTGGTCAGGATTGTTTTTTAAGTACCTTAGAACGCGTTTAGCAACTGTGAGGTGCATCTGAGTTGGTGGAGACATGTACTGAAACAATTTGTTAACAACAAAACATATATCGAGACGAGTAATAGTTAAGAATATTAACTTTACAATCAATCTCCGATAGTAAGCGGGGTCAGATAACAATTCACTATCCGTAGCAGAAAGTTTAGTTGTGACATCCATATGTATAATTACAGGTTGAGATCCTAAAAGACCAAATTCTTCTGACAATTCAAGTGTATATTCACGTTGATTTATAGAGATACCAGATTTTGAACGTGCAATTTCTAGACCGAGAAAATACTTACAAGAACCCAGGTCTTTAACCTTAAAATGTGACTGTAAAAACTGTTAGACAGATTGAATAACACTGTTAGTATTTCCAAATATTAAAATATTATCAACATAAACAAGCAAAGATTCAGAGAGAACGAAATCGACGAAAGAGAGAAGGTTCGACGAAGCAAATAGACGAAACAAGAAGCTGGAAATAGAACGAAGAACCAGAGCGAGAACAACCAGAGAGAGAGCGAAACGAAAAATGAAGAAGAAGACTTGAAGGAGAAAATTCAGAAGCCGGCGAAGATAGAGACGAAATCGACGACCGGCAAAGATAAAGAACACCGACAACCAGAGAGAGAGAACCATTGATTTATATGGTAAAGGAAAAGAGGGAAAAAACTAGGGTTTGCAGCGGGGAAAAGAAAAAATTCAGAAATATCTACTCTGATACCATTTTAGCAAGGGAAGAGGAAAAAATTGATTTTATTGATTATGGAAAAATTGAAATACAATGTTCAACCTGTTACATATTTATAGTCCAAATATTCTAACTAATTCAAAACTAACTTAATCTAACTAACCATACAAGAAAACTAATAATTCTTCAATAACAAAATTTAATAATTTATCATGCAAACTAAGCCCTAGAATGACCTTCCTTTCTTTTTCCAATTCGTTCTAAGATGCATTCAGTGCCACTTTCACATCCACTGTCCTCTTCTCCGAGGAAACAAAAGCCTAGTCAAATTAGTATTCCTCGACCACTAAATCATGTACATAAGAAAATGGTTTTAGACCAATAACAAGTATAAATTAAAAGCCTCACTTTTTATGAAACAAAAGGCAACGAAGAAGATGAAATACTAAGGGCAACATCCAAATCTTAGTATTCTAGGCCCCATTTCTATCTTCAAAACAATCGTTTTGGACAGTCTTTCAGTTTCTTCCTTTCTCATCCATATCCCAACCCATTACAAGCCAATCGCCTTGGATTAAGATACCATCCACAAGATCAGACCTCCTTGCACAGATCAAGTCCTCCTTGGTCGGAAATATCCAAAATTTCTTTAAATTATTTGTGAACTCCAAAATCTATATTTACAGATTCTTAGTACTTTCGCTATCCAAACCCATCTCGCTTGCACCTCATAAAAGTTTAATCTATGACGAACAAAAAGAACCTTTATTTTTCTAGTTTACCTCAAGAAAACCTAGACCTAACTTGCCATGTCGTCTCATTTGAGACATAAAGTTTTCAACGAATTATTCCATTGAAATGCACATAAACAAGGAAGTGATAAAAGAGCCGAGAAAGAGAGACAACAGGATGAGAGCATAAGAGAAAATAAAAGAGTTTCTTTAGATTTTAAGGCTTCTTTAGGGTTTATTGAGTTGTTCAAGTTTTTCTAAATCTGAGTCGAGCTAATCCAAACCCAAACGGATTCTAAATTGGATCCATATAAGTTCATTGGGTTTCCCATGTTGCATATGGATTGGGTTGTTCTAATCGATCTCAGCTGGGTTGGTCCAGTTAATCTGAATGGGATATCCCTATGTGCAAATAATAAAATGGAATACATATTATGTGTTTTATAATGATATTATAGCTTAAAATATGTCTTTGGTTTCTCAACCCTTTTAAAAAGAATGATATCGTGGTTCATTTTTATTTTTATTGTTATTTTTAACTTTTTTTCGTGTGTTTATGCAACATATCGAAGATGATCCTATGTCTTGGTATATGGTGTAAGATGATTATAATATTTTTTTTTCAATCTTATATTTGTGTACCGATATATGAATAATTGTGAAATAAGTGTTGTCTTTGAGTTAATCCAAAATAAATGTGATCGGATTTGAGTTTAATGAATTAGACTTTTGTAATGAAATGAGTGTGGAAGATTATATGCATAGAAATTTTTGGTAATATCATTTATATTTCATAATGAGCAAAACTAAATTATACTATTGAACATCAGATAATTAACATGATAACTGCGAGTTTATGATCTATTATATAGATGCGATTTGTTTTTTAAAAGAAATTCATTAGGTTACAGGTTGATAAATTTAATGACTTTGGTTAAAAAATTGAATTCCTCGAACAGGATGAATTTATTTTAAAAAATGGTGGTCGAAGATGATTTTTTTTTAAAATTAAAAAAGAGGGTCTGAGCCGAACATATCTATCTACCGGTTTTGAAGGGCTAATTTCAAAAATACCCTCGTAGGGTTAAAACACTTCAAAAATACCCTTTCCGAAAAAGAAAAAATTTTTAATTTCAAAAATACCCTTATAAATGTTGATATTCCCAAAATATCCCAACAACCTTACGACCCAGTTCGACCCAGCGACCCAGTTTGACCCTGCGACCCTTGTCCCTCTGCGACCCTTGTTCCTCTGCGACCCTTGGACCCCTGCGATCCTTGTCCCTCTTCGACCCTTGTTCCTCTGTGACCCTTGGACCCCTGCGACCCTTGTCCCTCTGCGACCCTTGTTCCTCTGCGACCCTTGTTCCTCTGCAACCCTTGGACCCCTGCGACCCTTGTCCTTCTACGACCCTTGGACCCCTGCGATACTAATTTATTATTTACAAATTATTTACAAATAATATGAATAAAATTTTGAAAATACAGCTCAAATCAAAATATGTTGGACCCGTGCGACCCTTCCAACCATTGTGACCCTTCCGACCATTTCGACCCTTTCGACTAGTATTTTCAATGTCAGACTACTGCTTTTTCCAGGTTCTAGCTGATAACACTGAAAGTGTATCAATTTTAGGATAGATTTTAGTGCCATTTTCGTATATATTTTATATAGATTTACATATCCGATGTGATTTTGAGTTTCATACACCCGTTTTGTTGGTTTTCAGGTTTTTAGGCGACAAGGCCTAAATGAGCTTTAAAAGACGGATTCCTGAACAAAACCACTCACTTTGAAGATATATCTACTCAGAGCCAAGATCGAGCCTTAGAACCCAAAGGAACACCCGAGCAACGAGCGGAAAAGAGAAATTTTAAGGAAACAAGGGTGCCCGGTCGAGCACCATAGACCACCCGCTCGGGTAAAACCTACGGGGTTTTATCCGCATACCTTGCACGACCCGGGCACGAAGGCAACGCGATCGGGTAGCATTACCCGATCGGGCGCAAGACGTATACCCGCTCGGGCGTTAATTCATCCCAAATTCCCCGAGAGTTTGCACGACTCGGGCCGCTCAACCACGGGATCAGGTGCTGGATACCTGATCGGGCGTTATGAAGGAACACGACCGGGCGCGCCTCTGCACGACCGGGCAACAATGGTGCCCGAGCGGGCCGTGTATTTTGTAACAACTTAGATCTTGCATTCAAACGACCGAATTTAAGGAACATAAGAGATCTAGAGCAAGAGGGGCGACGTACAGGGCAAGAAAAGGCTGGGAAAACATCTGGAAAGGCTCGGGAGACGTTGGAGAAGAGGAGAAGCATCAATCCTTGCACCGATAACACGATAGGGAAGGTCGAGGCATCGAATTTCCTAGAGTCTATCATGTATAGGGTTATGTTATCTTCGTCTTTTGCTTTCTCCATGAGTGAGTAGAGTCCTAACTACGGGGAGGGATATCGGATTGTAATGGATGAACAATGATTTGCATTAATGCTTAGATTTATTGATTTATTCTTGATTATCGGTTCTACTCTTAGCATTATCACTCTTACGCTAGTGCTGCCCGCTCAGCAACATAGGATTTCGGACTTTGTTGGAAGGTTAAAGAATGAATCCGGACCCGTTAAGTTGTAGATTAAGTTCGGCTAATGAGAATCTGACCGGTCGGTTAGTCGTCTTAGGAATAATGATTGCGGTCGTAAAGCTACCATGGTACGGGTTAATCACTACTGGAAGGTAGGGTTGCACGTACTCATGGTTAGGAGGTTTAGGCTCAAAAGAATCGCTCCTCACCTTAGGGCATGAATTTCCCGCTGTCAAGATAAGTTGATAGATCTATGATCCTTAGTTGTTTCATCTATATGATTCCCGGTATCCCGGACACCCGTAGTGTTTGTCATATCCGAGTTCATCCCCAACCTAGTATTGTTGTCACCACTTAGATTAGTTTTAGATAATTAGGACCATATCCTCATCTATTTCTATCCGTCTTAGTTTAGTTCCATTCTTAGTTTTTGGCTGGGCGGAATATCAGATATACCCTCGTAGGGCTAAAACGCTTCAAAAATATCATTCCCTAAAATA